>OMLB01053760.1:39040-63397 GCA_900302555.1 Myripristis jacobus
TACAGATGTGTCCCCTCCCTCCCCAAGACTGATCCTGCATTAGTGAGGATGATTAAAACCAAAATCACTGAGCTAATTAGAGAGGATTTGCCTGGAATCATCATCACTGTCATCATCATCATCATCGACAGCATCAAAGTCATTTTTATCTACTCAGGGAGGGCCAATTGAGAGCAAGACCATTTTTTCAGTGACGCAGGAATCAGGAATTATAACATTCAAGGTGTACAAAATGTCACGCCATTATGTCATACTGGGACAGAACAGCCGAAAATAGGGGGGCAAAATCTGTAATCTGGAAGCTTTGAACACAAACAGAAACATTAGAGGAAACAAGTACTTTATTATTAATCTTATTTATCTTATCAATCTTATTGTTATTTGATAGATTTCATATACACCAATGTAACTTCACAAAATCTAAACCATGTTTTGCAAAGTTCAGAAATGAGCAAAAACATCACTTGGATACTAGTTGTTTTTTAATCTGTCAGAAATCTATTTTCAATGAAGTTTTGATTTACAAGGGAAAAAAAAAACACTAGTCCATTGCACAAGGGGAAAAAAACATATTTGTCCAGGTTTATTGTTTCATTAGGTCTCATTTTACAAAGTTCTGTTGTAATCTGGATTCAATCTGACAGTTAGTTGCAACGTTTTGTCGCCCTCTGTAGGTTAATATGATAATTACAACAACTAAACAAGTAGTGGCAGTTATCCTCAAAGCGTGTAGAAATTCATGATTAAGAATGATTTAATATACATTGAAAACGGTAAGAAAAACATAAAAACGATATTTATTGACCCATTTAAAATAAAACATTCAAGACTTTTTCAAGACGTCATGCCTTTGCGACGGAAGAGGGCTTTGCCGGGCTCCCACTGATGACGTGTCTGACTGCGCTACAGTTGCATATTGACAGCTCGACAGCAAGCGTCTCTAAAATGAGCTGGTTAACAACAAAACAAACCTAAAATCAAGGCTGAATACTTTACCGCATCAGCATGAACTCAAACTTCATCTGACGCTCCTCCAGTCGAGCAGTGAGTTTGCGGTAGTTGTGTTTTACAGACAGAAACATCAACACCATGTCGTTTCTGGTGGATTCAGTCATCATGTTCACCTCACAGGTAAACTCTGTGGTTTTATTTATTTATGTAGCCTCTTCAAGACGAGAAAGCGCAGGCAATGGCGTACAAACAGCTACGTTATGCGGCTGTATAACTTAGTACAGCACTCTGGAGAAAGTCTTGTGATATTTAGCATTAGACTTCCTGAATCCAGCAGCTGAAATCTCCTTGAATGCAGCTAGCATTGAATCTGTCGCTAATTCAGTTTATTCATTATCGCATAACGTGTTGCAAAGCCCCTCCTCCTCCTCCTCCTCCTCCTCTTCTTCTGCAAATATGCATAACTCCAGTTTTGTCCAATGCAGGTGCTGTTCTTTGGATTTGGGTGGCTATTCTTTATGCGGCAGCTGTTCAAAGACTATGAGGTATAGTGGCTTCTCAAAGCATTTTACTTTCTCCAAAATGCACACTTGTAAGTGAAATGTCCACCAACAAAAGCCTGGTTGTCATCACTGGAGCTGTAGACAGGCACACATGAATCGCAGGTTGTCATTCGTGTTGATTTAGAAGTGACTCACAGCCTCTTGTGTGTTGGCAGGTGCGTCAGTACGTTGTGCAGGTGGTCTTCTCCGTCACCTTTGCTTTCTCATGCACCATGTTTGAGCTCATCATCTTCGAGATCCTGGGTGCCTTAAGCAGTAGGTGAGTGCATACATGTCTTGTCGCTGATGTAAAACTGTTTTTGCAACAAGGGCAAAAGAATATGACCGTCATGTCTGCTGCAGTTCCAGGTATTTCCACTGGAAGCTGAACCTGTACGTGATACTGCTGGTTCTCATCTTTGTGGTGCCTTTCTACATCGGATACTTTGTTGTCAGCAACATACGCCTGTGTGAGTACTGGTACTGCACATTTTGCCTGTTGACGATAATAACAACAATAATATTACTGATAATTTACAAAGGTACAACATGCTTTGCACTAACAAAATGAAAGCAATACACCATGAAATACACAACCACCAAAGACCAGGCACAGTGAGCAAAAAGCAAGTTTAATAACATGACTTTTTAGTTTTTATTTAAATGCAGAATCACCCATTTAGATGTCCTCAGGCAAATTGTTCCAAAGATTAGGGGCTGTGACTGTATTTTGTTTTTTGTTTTTTTTTTACCTCCTTTGGTCTTGAGTCTAGATTTTGTAACAAATATGCTCATTGAAATTAAACACACTGCAACTCACAGTGAGGGATGTCGTAGTAATTTGGTTTGCTGTTTTTCTGTGCAGTGCAGAGACAGAAGCTGCTCTTTGCCTGTGTGGTGTGGTTTACCTTCATGTATTTCTTCTGGAAGCTGGGGGACCCTTTTCCCATCCTCAGTCCAAAACACGGTGAGTGTGCATCCCTTCCACCTTCCACTATAGTATCATTTTTCACTGGGTACACTGAGTGCTGCACAGCCTTCCCGTCTGCCATGTAGGTCTGAAACTCTTTGTGTTTAATAGTTTATGGATGACAGTACCTGCACGTCTTGTTTACCAAGACACATGGATTCTTCGTCTGCAAAGTGTCAAATGGTGGTGTTGCTGGTGTCAGTCTGCTGCTCTCTGCTCCCCAGGCATCCTGTCCATCGAGCAGCTAATCAGTCGTGTTGGAGTCATAGGGGTCACACTCATGGCTCTTCTGTCTGGGTTTGGTGCCGTCAACTGTCCCTACACATACATGTCCTACTTCCTCAGGTAAGCCAAACTGTGAGCTTTCCCCAGTATCACCTACAGTGCATATATCAGACAGTTAATGTATATGCCTTTATGCATAACCAATTACTAAACTTGATTCTGTCCCTCTTTGCGATTACCCAATCACAAACCCCTGTTGCCTCAATGCTCGCTGCTTCATTGTGTCTACAGAAATGTGACAGACAGTGACATCCTTGCTCTAGAGAGGAGGCTGCTCCAGACTATGGATATGATTGTCAGCAAGAAGAAACGGTGAGAAAATAAGCTTCCTTGGTAATAAAAAGGCTAAAAAAAATTGTTGTGCCAGACTACCGTGTGCTATATGTTTGTCTGTGTAGAATTGCCATGACGCGGAGGCAGATGTACCAGCGTGGAGAAGACCAGAACAAGCAGACAGGGTTCTGGGGCATGATCAAGAGCGTCACCTCCTCCTCTACTGGCAGTGAGAGTATCCTTGACAGATGACAAATGATGATGATGAATTTCAGTTGTTACCAGATGAGCGAGTATTTGTGTGTACCATTGAATGAGTGTGAGTTTTCATGTGGTGGATGTCAGGTCCTTGACTCCAGTCCTCCAGACCTCTCCCTGATCCAGCAGGAGGTCGATGCTCTGGAGGAACTGAGTCGACAACTCTTCCTAGAGACTGTGGATCTTCAGGCCACCAAGGTAATGTGTGTATGCCCACACACACACACACACACACAAAGTCGTGGTCTCAAATAAGTCCGGGTTAGAAGGCACAGTCTTGTCTACTGACGTGACATGCAAATACACCCACTGAATTTCCCTTGCACCTATGCAGGGAATTCAGAGAGCAAAGCTGTCATGCCAGCTCAAAGACCCAAGGCTCAAACTTGTATGTGACTTAGCAGCCTATAATCTTGCAGCCTGTAATCATGCAGCCTATAATCTTGAATGGCATTAATTAGGTGAACAATAAAGCTATTATGACTTACTGTGCTAAAATTTGAAAACTGTGGAATTTAATGCTCAGTTGAAGTGTTTGTAGTGTAGTGTAGCGCCCCACTTACCTTGATTTTTCAAAGAAAAAGTGTCACCTAACAGATTAAAACCAGTTAGGATAATGCATACCTCCGTCTTAAGTTTGTTTCTGTTGTTCTTTTTCCTGAATTGTCTTCCTGGTTGCATTCACATGTTTTTTTAAGATGATTTTTTACCCTGAATTACCACTATTCCTTCCAAAGAAATACTCAACAAAGGGGCATGTCCCAAAACCAGTGCTTTAAATAATTAATCAGGGATTGTTCTTGTGTTGTTATTATGCAGCGTCTGCAAAACAGGAATTGTGCAGCTGTATCACCCATTAACGTGGGCATTGATACGCGGTCTAGTGTCTGGAGCCTTTTGTTGTTGTTTTTTTCCACCTGTTAATGCGTTTGTTTGCTCTGCCACTCCTCAGCCCACAGTTGAGCGAGACTGTGGGCAAACAGGCTGAGAGGTGTGGCAGTGCTGCTGGAGGGGCCTGAGTCAGTGCATGTGGGCGCTTATTTGAGGAGAAAAAAAAAACAATTCCATGTTGCAATCCATGCTTGTGGTTTTCAGTCCTAATCTGAGAACCAGGCCCTGTTAAATTAGTCATTTACCCAGCTCTGGTCGACTTCCCCTCGGCACTTTCCCTCAGGGGAATCCTTGCTGCTAAATTAACTGAACGATAACACAAAGGCTACGTTCACACCGCGGCTGAAAGTGACCCAATTCTGATTTTTTTTTCTCAGATCTTATCTTTTCGCCTTGACTGTTCATGTTCATTTCTGTATGTGACCCGTAGCTCAAGTCAGTGTGATCACACCCCTGACATGACGCAGCATTTACAGAAAGTGTGCTGATGAGCAACAAAAAAAATGTAATTTGCATGACATTTTATCAACACCGTTAATAGCATAGTGGTGCAGGCATTCATTTCTTGAATTCTTTGTTGTGGTTACTGGTGTGGTGGGCATGAAAAAATCAGATCTGTGTCACATTTGAGAAAAAAAAAATCAGATCTAGGCCACTTTTTACTGACTATCTGAATGTAGCCAAAGTGAACCTGAAATCTCTGTGATCGACTGCTTGAGGCTAGAAGTGTAGGTACACAGAATATGTAGGACTTAGAGGAGGATTTGGACTTATTTCTGAAATTAAGTCATTTGCAGTGTTTAATTGCTCGCTGCTGTGTGTAATTTAATTATTGCCTAAGCTGTGCAGTGTATTATGTTTCAAATCCTCTCATCATGTCTTCATGCTTGGGCCCTGCCCCCTCTGCTCTGCAAGTGGCCACTTGCACGTCACGTGGTGCTACATATCACCAAGTGCTAAAAAGGGTCTCTTAATTGATGAATGAAACATGAAACAGGGCTCCAGAGCACGGCCGGCTCTCTCTCCTACCTGGTAGTTAATTGCAGTTTATTGCATTGACCTGGCCTCCCAGGTGTAAATCTGCCCATAATGAGATGGTGAGAATGAAAAACAGCAGGACTGGGATTGAATAGCGCTGGCCTATGCCACTGACTGCTATTACTCACCTGCACATGCATGAGCACGTGCACACACAGACATACAGAGGGATGCACAATTTTCCTGTACAGTACACTGAATAAAAATATTAATTAGCTGTTGTTGCCTGTGTATGCTAAATTATTTCTTTGCCGTCACCCTCCATATCCTCAGGAGCGAATCGAGTACTCCAAGACATTCCAGGGGAAATACTTCAACTTCCTTGGCTACTTCTTCTCCATCTACTGCGTTTGGAAAATCTTCATGGTGAGAGTTGCAGTCAGAGTTGCAATCTGGCATTTTTCTTATCTCTCACACATATATGCACCTATATACAGCTTCTGGCTGCAGTGTCCTTTTATCTTGTTAAAGACCCCATGAAATGGATGATTACTTTCTATATGGATTTCCTGTTGAAACAGGACTAGTGCCGGATGATGTCTGTTTAACAGCAAGTAGAAGTCACGTGAGGTCATTTCATGGGGACTTAAACTTTTAACATAAGCACATTTTGTTCTGTCTTTCACTGTGGAAAATATACTGTAATATACTGAACTTGAATCTTATTATGTTTCCAAAATCCTTATTCTGTCCATCCCAGGCCACCATAAATATTGTGTTTGACCGTGTTGGAAAGACTGATCCAGTGACGAGGGGTATTGAGATTACAGTGAACTACTTGGGCATCCAGTTTGATGTAAGCTCTTTCTCACTGGCGTACACACACACACACACACACACACACACACACAGTCGCCTGACATGCAGCATCCTGTGAAGTTAATAATTGCCAGCCCATTATAGCCTGTGCCTGCTCTTCCTGCCGTGAACCCGTTCGTAATCTCTGTTTAATCTTTTTCCACGTAGGCAGTGATTTGATAAAGCGCTCATAACTCGCACTTAGAGCACATAACATTAAGTGAAGATTCAAAATGAATAAATTATGAGGGCAAATAGGAAGTTCTCATCTCCTTTCCCCGTCTCAGTTACCCTCTCCATTACTCTGCTCTCATCTTCCGTCGCTTTTTCTTGCTGTCTCAGGTGAAGTTTTGGTCCCAGCACATCTCCTTCATCTTGGTAGGAATAATCATCGTCACCTCCATACGAGGTCTACTCATCACCCTCACCAAGGTAAAACACCCACAGCTCTCACAGCCACTTGGATCAGATTTATGTTATTCTGACAGGATATTGAAAGACATACTGTGCAATTTCAAAAGGGAGGGCACCCCATCTTGTTATGATGTGGTAAATAATAATGAATGCCACTCAATTCTCAAAAGTCTACAATTTAGAAAAACCTCAGGAGTTCAGGACAACTCTTTTCTCTCATTATAATAAAATATAAGAGCGTTGCACTCAATTGTTTTTTGAGTGCACCTGACATCATAACATTAGATTCAAGAGCATGAGCAGCATAGATAAGGCAACATGTAAAAATATTAAATTCATTCTATAGGCTATAACTCTTAGGATGAACCTTAGGGGTTTTATCTTTACTTGGCCTCCTCCTCAACATTAGTAAACACAGTGGTGTGCCCTCCTATTTTGAATCTGCGTAGTCTGCCTTTAAGTTGATCAGTTTCGCTAGATGTCTTTTTTTCTTTTTGTGTTTAACTCATTTATTCTGCTGCTTTCTCCCTGCTTCCCTCTACCTCATTTTTTCTAGTTTTTCTATGCTATATCAAGCAGCAAGTCCTCCAATGTTATTGTTCTCGTCTTAGCTCAAATCATGGTGAGTGCACTTGACTTATAGCTGTTTCATAACAGAGCATGGTGCACTTAGGACTGGTGCACTTAGAAGTGTCTTTCTCTCTCTCTCTGTCAGGGGATGTATTTTGTCTCGTCGGTATTGCTGATGCGAATGAGCATGCCGCTGGAGTATCGCTCCATTGTGACCGAGGTGCTGGGGGAGCTGCAGTTTAACTTCTACCACCGCTGGTTTGACGTCATCTTCCTGGTCAGCGCCCTGTCCAGCATCCTCTTCCTCTACCTCGCTCACAAGCAGGCGCCAGAAAAGCACATGACCCTCTGATCCCCCACTTTGACTTGACCCCCGACCCTTGGGGACACTTTAAACCTGGAATACGGGGAAGTCCAGAACTCACTTTTTTTATACGGTGTGTATGTGTTTGGCCTCTACTTCCTGGATCAGGAATAGCTGTTTGTTGGACGTATGTGACGGGGAACTAATGAAGCACATGAGGGAACAACTTGAGCTTTGTGGACTGTGTGATGATCGGGTTTGAATGAGAAGATACTGACGGAACAAATGTTATGATTGGTTGTCAGGTTGTAATTTGCAGGAAAAAAAACAACACATTTTACTTTTCCGTTTGCCCTTAGATTTTCATCCTTTGGCCAAAGTCATCTTTCTTTTGTTAACCTAAACACTGAGATCTACTGTTGACAGCACATCCCTACTTCACTCCAGTGCTGTAGGCAGTCAGTATGAAGAAATGATGGTCAGGATTGTCTCTTATTATCTCTGTCCTGGAGTGGTTCCTATTTTCAACACCTCATACAAAAACTACAAAGTATGATTGTTTATTGGTTACCAGTATATAAACATTTGACAGTAGCAGCAGCAGCTGGAGTTAAAGTATTGAATGTTTGTGCACATCTACTGTTCTGAAACAGTGCTTTTACACCAGAGAGAAGACTTTGGAATAAATCATTGGTGACCATTGATATTACTGTGTCTGTGCTGCCTTCTTTGCACACAGTTGCCAGATATGTCATTCAGTAGGAAGCAAAAAGAGACATCCATACAGCAAACAATTTCAATAGCATGTGGCTATTTATTTCTCTTTGTGTAATTTGTTATACTCCAAGTTCATTTTATAAATGAGAACACCAAAAAATCTTGAAGAATATTACAGAATGAGAGCAGTGGGTGATTACAGCAAATATCTATGAAAGGGCACAGTTTCTAGTGTTAACTTATGTGGGCTATTGTTTTCAATATTGAGAACATTTGTAAATTTGAGAATGGGAAAGCAGAGACAGTGACATCACTCTAATCATTACACTAAATAGATCTACTGCTGGTGTCAAAACAGGATAAGAATACCGAGGACAGTACGGTTTTGTTATAGCTGTTTCATACCGTTTAGTATCATTTAAAGGTGGATGTTTGATGGATTATTTGAGTTTTTATTCAATTCCTCGGATTCTCCCTCCTTATCTCTTCCTCAAAATTTATTGCTTGTCTGTCCCAAAGAGATTCTTTTGGATGACAAGATGAATTGCAGCAGGTCCTTGAGTCTTGCCTTTCAGAGTCTCTCATCAACGCTTTCCTGAGATGAAGATGACGACACAGATGGGGTCTGAAAGAGAGAGACCATGAAACCACAATGAATATCTCTTTTTATAGTCATTCAGTGTTGCTACTATTTATATTTCTGCTTTTAGAGAGAGAGGAGAAATGGAAATGTAATGACAAAGTCATCAGTAATTCTCAGTCAAGAAAGTACATGGCAAGTACATTGTATGTTGTAGTCCACTTAGTTTCAGGATGCCCTGTTAACATACAATGTTTAGATAATAAAAATGTTTGGTTTTTGCCGCTGACTTTTCGTAAGACCCACTCACCCTCACTCTTGCTGAGGGAGGAGGGGTGTCTGGCCTGGCCTCCTCCTCTTGAGTGGCTGCTGTGTGGACCTGCACCGAGGATGTCTGCCCGAGCAGCAGGGGTGTGATGGCCACTCCTTTGGCTTTGAGCTGGTCGTACACACTCTTTGACGCCACCAGTAGCTCCAGTGAGTTCCCGCTGTGCTGGATTAGTGCCACCACCTCTTCATGGGTGCTCTTCTCCACATTCACACCGTTCACCGTCACCACAATGTCATCATCCTCTAGTCCTGCCCTGTCTGCTGCTCCACCCCTCACCACCTGAGAGAGTGTACCCAAGATCCCTGAACTGTCGCAAACAATATGACTGCAAAGGATACTAATTCATTAGCACGCATTAATGTCGTGTTTCTTACCTCTTTGATGTACTGACCACACACCCCCTGGATGCCATTTAGGTGAAAGCCATAGCCAGCTGAAGTCTTATCCATCTTACACAGTTTAGGCTTGAGCTCCTCTTCCCTGTCCCTGCGAGGTGTGGATGGTTGGACAGGAGTAGGTAAATGGATGGCCTCTGTGTAACTGGGCGGGGCGAGGGAACCTCTCATCTCTTCCCAGAACAGCATAGGAGACACTCGACCCTGTGTAACGCAGAACATGATGTTATACACGATGTCTGTAGTCTTTATTGAAGCCACAGGTACAATATAATCTGAAGTCTGGCTCACCAATGTGAACATCTTGTCAGTGTCTTTGTCCACCACCAGGAGGCAGCATTTGTAACCGCTCTGTCTGATCTTATCCACCACCTGTTCGTGGCTGCAGCCGTCCACCTCCTGGCCATCCACAGCCACCAGCCTGTCCATGTCCTTCAGACCTGCCCTCTCTGCTGGGCTCCCTCTGTCTATGCTCCTAATGAAATGGCCTGCAAGGTGTGAGTTAGCACACTGTCATGACAGACTCTGCAGTTTGCTCAAGGGATGCCACAAAAATCCATACTTAGGTACAAATTTACCTCCAAAACACTAGTGTTTCTAGCATTGATAGTATCGACCCAACTTGATCTCTGACTCTGTAACTCGGTATGTTGTTATTCTAATTCAGCCTCAGCCTGTATGTTTAAATACGGAAACACACCAGTTGCTTACAGAGCTGTAAAATCAAATTGAGAGCCATAAACCTACTGAATAGTCATTGCTACAGCAGGAGATTTCATGCAGTTCCTCATTTTCATGCAGTTCCTCTGTTTTTAAAAAAAAATAAATTATTTCAGGGCTACAGACTAGTATTGCACCTTTAACTCTACTTATGATAATGCATAATATAAACCACATACTCTTTCTGTTTACGTGCTAATATTTATACCTGAATGGAACCTCTGTTTTCCCTATGGTATCGAATCAGGTATCAAGAACTGTGGAATTTCACGGGTACTGGTTTCAATGACCAAACTTCAGGTATTGTGACATCCCTTGTTTGTTCTTAAGTAATATAACAACTAGTAATAGTGCACATGTAATATCAAAATATTAGCATGCCTGTCCGGTCCACCTCCTCCCTCAGGAGAAAGCCATAGCCGTCGGTTCCTTTGGTCATCTCAACGATGCGTGGCTTGTTTGGGAGGTGCTTGACTGTGGCTAGCCCAGCTCTGATCTTGATGCGCTTGTTCTCGAAGTATCTGTCTGTTTCCTCATCAACCAATAGAAACATGATGCTGCTGCCCGCCGCCTTGATCTTTTCCACTACCTGGTCGTGCGTGGCACCCTCTATGTTCTCCCCGTTAACCTCCACCAGACGGTCATTGACTCTGACCCCTGCCTTGTCAGCCACGCTCCCTGGTACCACCTCCATCATGGACAAACCCTGCTCACCTAGAAGGGGAAATTATAGGACATACAGAGCAATCGTGGCAGAAATGAAAAAGAATAACAGCTAGTGAAATATTAAAATATCTATTCCCTGACATGTTTGAGCAGTGATAATAGAGTTTGCTTTAGGTTGATGGTTGGATTGTTATGATCTCCTCAGATCTAAGCAGATGACAATTTCCACCACCAGCTTCTCTTTTACCAGCCAATTCCACCACAAGGACTTAGCAAACTCAGATTCTTGTTTTACAAGTGTGACAGAATTCATCTTAGTTGTCTTAGGGATTTTCTTTTTGATCATTCAGTGAAAATTTGGACTCCCTAGCCCCGCCTGCCCAGCTCACCCCTGACTGAACGCAGAGAGAATCCGTAGCCTGAGCTGGACTTGGCCAGGTAGCAGAGTTTGGGTTTCGGTGTCTGTCTGGCCACGCCGTTGACAACTGGCTTGGCCTTAGGGTCACACAGGTCCACTCTCTCTTCCTTGGCCTTCTTGTAGGAGACTGCGTCCATAACGTGGAAAGTGACTGATGATCCGCTGTCTCTTACCAGGTCCACCACCTGACATGGGGACACACATGGAGAGAGGGATTGAGAAAAGGTGGTTATGACTGTCATGGGATATCACTCTCACTGTAGAATGTTTGGGATTATACTGCATTAATTAAACTCCCCTCTTACCTCTGAATGGGACATGCCATCAACAAAGGTCCCATTGACCCGAAGGATTCGTTCTCCATCCTTCAGGCCAGCCAACTCAGCTGGACTTCCCATTTCCAGGGAGCGGATCAGGTGGCCCTCCTCTCCATGCTCCACCCTCAGGAGGAAGCCAAACGACTGGCCCTGCCTCTTGGTCAACACAATCACCCTTGGCATATACCCGGCCATGTCCTAACACAGAGGGGCAGGGTGATGGTTAATATGTACACACACAATCACACATTATTCCTGTCTATTTCCTTTTCAAGGAATGGTACATCCTCAAGATATTTCTTCTGCTGTAAACGTGATTTGCTGTCAGGAATCAAACGTTATTTATCTCCAAATGTCCAGAATAGGTGTTGCCCAATAAGCTGATATCAAAACTGATATCAGCTTATAGCATCAAAATTTATTGCACTACAAAAACTATGATAGCAGAAAAATGTAACATTTTCCATTAGTTAATGTAATGCTTCGGTGAAGAAATGGCTGCAGATAACAGATTTAGTATGACATTGTGGGTGAATCTCCTAATCCTCTTTCTCCCCCTTTCTTTGATGAACCTCCCCAACACAGAGTCGTTCACTCAGACCAGATAACCCTGAACTCAAAGAACCCAAGGAAGAGCTGATAGTTTCCAAATAAAAGTTAATCCCCCATGGCAGTTAATGGTTAACGGCAGACACAGCTGACTGGGACTGGGACTCCATTGTAACAATAATATCTGAACTTTGAATCCGTAGTAAAGAATGTCACTCTAACCTTTTAATTGCACCATTATTACCTTGGAGAGACGCGCATGTGCTGGTGTGTACACTGAAGTCCTTTTGTGTGTGTGAAGGAATATAAATCACAACAAACCTGCATCACACAACAAATGTGATCTTTAACTCATGAGCAAAACTGACTTCTCTCAGTTATAAACAAGAGTAAAGTGTGTGCTACATACTAATTCATCAACACAAAATGTTCAGCGTAGCTCACAGAAATGTCAAAGATCATGACATAGAGTTGCAATACACCTATGCAATAGGTGACTTTAAAAAAACTTCTGTATTGTTAAAATAATTCAGTTCCATCCATAGAAAAAGAAAATATACTTAGGTTAAATGACACCAATTTAAAGTGAAAAAATTATTAGTATGATAACAAAAATTGGTGGTTTTTCTTATTAATTTGCATTTTGCTTATTAATTCAAACACTTTTGAGGATGAGATTATCTTTTTGAAAAATGTGCAGTCATGAATGTCGGGTGTCAGCTTGCATCTCAAAGTGAAAATACATGATTTATAAGTGAACATTGATTTAGATCACTCACCAGCTCCTCTCTGCTCTCTGCCTCAGTCCAAAGGAGCAGCTCACCTGCTAGTGTTTATCTATTATCTTCTCAGTCTCCAACCTGTCTTCCTCCTCCGCCCTCTACTCCTCCTCTCTTTGCTTCCTCACACCTCCATTTTTTTCTCTCTCTCTTTATCATTTCTCCTATCCCTGCCCTTCCTCCCTCCCTCTCTTGCTGCAAGGACCTTTGACAGGCCAAAGGTGGGCCTAAACGCTGAGTTATTTAACAGTGTCTCGTGTCAAGAATGTCTCCACAGGACACGACGCTCTCCAGTGTGTTTTTCGAGACGGAGATGGAGTGACGAAGCAGTCATCTGTTTGGTGGCCAAAGTACTACATGCATAAGTCAGCAACCAACAACAACAGGGATCATCCCTTCACATCAGCGTCACTACTCCATCAACAGAAAATCCAACCTTAAATGGAGGTTGCATGAATCTTAACGATATGATCTTCAACATTTCAGTACAGAATTTTATTGTCGGTTGATTTTCTTATTTCATGCTTCTATGTGTTTACTGGTTATCTCATGGTGTACCAGTAGGTGTGCACAAAAACTTAAAATCCCACCACAGCATTTTGAATGCCTCCACCCATCAAATGAAACTGCCTTCCTCTACTTAACAACTATCCCACTGGCTAATGACCTTTGAACATATCCTATACCAACATCCTGTGCCAACCAGAAATACAGTATGTCAAATTACTTAGGTAAAGCTCTAAAATGGCATTTTACTGGGACTCTGACCTCTAGAGACATGTCTTTTCAAGTGCAGTGCTTGTCATCTCACATTTCCAAATTTTGATAGATTTATGCACCGCAGAGGCATCATTCAGTTTGTTCCATGTGTTGTATTTAAAGCAGGGATGTTTGTGTTTTTCCTCTGCTCTGTCTTGATTTAGGAGCAAGAATAAATTTGTCCTAACGTTAGGAACAAGAGTGCTGAGACGTATCTGTGAAGGCCAGTAATGTGATAGTGAAAATGTCGGCTAATAACAGCGGACACTGAAATAATGTAATTAAGTTGATAAAATCTTTAATCAACGATATAGTGTCTTCTGACAGTATTACATGGTAGTAGCCTTATTCATTTGTATTATGCAGTGCACATCAGTTACACTGGCCTTTTTGTCTTGGTGATGTTAGTCTAAATATATATTCAACTCTATCCAACATTAACAGACCCCTTTTCCCCTTAGGTTTCCTCTTTAAGTCATCAGTCTGGCTGTTGGGTCATCAGATCTGCTAGAATAAGTAACTGCCCAATATTTGTACTATTTTGGCTTACTTGTAGCTATTGAAATGTTTTCAACAGCATTTTAACACCACACAGGCCAGCATTCAACCTTTTCAAAGAAGAAATGAAAAGAAAAATCGGTGTTTCCATCTAAAGCCTCTGCTAAATTTGATGTGTTTGCTATGAATCAGCAGTGAAACTGACGTGACATACAGTATGAGCCACTGCATGTTTCAACTGAGTCACAGTCTAGCAACACTAGGTGAACTTTATTTTATTTATTTCTTTTTACTGAGACACTGAAGAAATTGCTAAATCTCCCAACAGCCACGCAGCACAGAGCATTCATTTGCATTTCAGATATAAAGATTATAAATGTCTCTGTCTGTGCTGTTTGTCATGAGCAGATTTGTGAACAAATACCAAACTGAACCAAATGTTAGATTTAATGCTATCTAGCAGGCTATCATACTGATAGTAAATTTTAAGTATTGGCAATTTTGTAGGTTAGTTTTATGCAAGTGTTATGTTTTAAAGGCAAATGTCTTAAGTTCAGTGGTTTGTTTTCTTTGTTTTCATTCGCCTTAGCGTTTACATTCAGTTTAGCCAGGATATGTGTGTGTGTATGTATAATAGCCATCATCAGATTAATACAACATAAGTAATGTGGACTTTGCCTCAGAGTTTTTAAACAGTGTGAGGGAAATACGACTGTCTTGTGTATGGTTAACCAGAAAATCTCAGCATGTGTCTACCAATTCCACACATCCTTGCCCGTAAACTGTCTGTTCTTCCCTATTAACTAAAGGGCCTTTACCCCAGTCCTGCAATACTTGAATTATGGTGAAAAACAACAAGATAAAGCACAAGCAGTGTTATCACATGCTTTGGTAAAGACATTTGGCAAAAAAAGTAGTTAACAAAACCATTATGTAATAGCAGGCCAGCTAATAGCCTGTAGGTTTATATTTACTACATTGGCAAAGTTGTTTTTGGATCAAACTTTTATTACAGTATTGTCTTTGGTGCATGTACTTTTATTAGGTTATTGGCAGCTGCTACAGTGTTGACCTCAGCGTGAGTTATCAAGGGAAAAATCTTGACATTGCTCCACTAACAATTAAAAATATACTGTAGATACAGTACAGGGATCAAGCACACTGCCTGGGCAGGCAGGGTCATCAGGGACATCTGTCAGTGTCTCAACTGGATAAAAAAGCTCAGATAAACTTGAGCTCTATGAGTTTATTAAATTAGTGTCCAATTCATTATCAAAAGGTCAGCAAGATGTGTGTTTTGACAGGTGGCTTGGTTCTCGTCTTTTTGGCATTGTGAGAGATTTTTCATGTCGATATATTGAAGATTGTTGAAGATCACAGGAACTACATTCTCCTTGAGTCAGTTCAGTTTCAGGGTGGATTTTCTCATGCAGATCAGCATCCGCAGGCCGGGTGACCGTGGGTGTCGCTCCCTTGGATTGTCATGGTTTATGGTTGCAGTATTCCCTATCTGTGGGAGAGTCCTTTAGCTAGATAAGATTTACACTATCTTCTTACAGTAACCAAAGCCAAACAAAACAAAACTCAGGAAGGTAAAGGGTGATTCTTTGTTGTGCTGCACTCACAGGTGATGTTATATAAGACCAAGAGCATATGGTCCTGCTGAGCCATTCCAATATGAACTCATTTAACAATGTTCTGATACTATTCTGGCTTACTGGCGGTGTGTGTCTCCTGCGACTTCGTACACATTGTCAGTGCTGGTGAATGAGATCCTCCAATTTACTAAAGTCATTCATTTAAAAAATGATTACAAGTTGCATGTTTTGCTTCACTACGTCACCAGCTCCTCTCTCCTCACCTCTTCAACACAAAAAACAGTCAACAGGTGGTATAAAAGCTACAGAAACTCTGACTCCTTGGGACACAGGAGCTAAAAGCATAACGCTGCTCTTGTGATGGCGGCATCCGTAACACCCGTGAAAATCTCATCTGCACGAAGACAGTCTGTTGTACTGAGAGTGTAGGTGCCTTGCCAAACACGCTGCTGCCATCTACTGTTATTATGAAAATTACGATTGGACATTCTGCATTGGCGTGCCCTTGGTTGGACTCTCTACAGTGACTGCAAATTAGAGAGTACCACCATATGGTGAAGCAATGCTGAAGAATTACGCTGTGATTCGAGCAAATTGTTTCGTCTGTGTGGAGCAGTTGGTTTGGTTCGGATAAAGGAATACAAATCATGGATCTTGCTTGTGTGTGAGCGTCTGTGTGTATCCATTCCAATGTGTGTGTTGTGTATTTGAATACTGCATGCATGTGAGCTTTCACACAGGATGCAGGTGAAAGACAGGGAGTCTGTGAGGCCCAGGATTGTCTGCTAAAAGGTGAAAGCAACAGCAGGAACTGACACACACACACACACAGACCTGAAGTTGATGCAGGTGTGTGTCCCCACGGTAAACACTCATGGCTGCTGACGGTTCGGTGTACTCAGACCCCCACCAGCCCACACAAACACCTCTGACCCCACAGTAGCATACTTGCAACAGGCCTGAGGCCATATTTGTACAATCGATCCCTGGAGCCCAGGAGCCACAGGCTGTGGAGAGACGGAGTGTGGAAGGAGACAGAAATCCTCTTGAGCTTGACTTCACACTGATGCATTTCAGTATCCATTACCCTCTGTCATCACCTCTCCATGTGTTTGCCAGCGAGAAGGCTGCTTATTCAGGGATGCTCACTGCCTAAAACAACTCATTTCGCTGTTTGCTTTATTTTGGACAGGATCTCTGTGATGTTTAATAGCAGCAACTACATTAGCACACACCTACTATGTAGACATGAGCATTAAGCGCCAGATCACAAGTCATTATATCAAACCTGTCTTCATCAGCACCACAGCTAGAGTAATCAGCACATCATGCCAGATTGTGATTACTACACTCAGCAGGGAGTACTAGTCCCTCTCTTCATCTTGATTGGCATCCTCACATGGCTTGTTTCGTTGGGGTAATTGGCTCTGCACATCGCCTGCCTTAGCCAGCTGTAATTAGACCAAGAGGAAGATTAGAGGTGGCCCTGTAGAAATAATGGATATTTTTCTCTCGGAGAGAGAGCCATTTGAGCGTTCAACAGCCACACAGACGGTCCCCTCTCTCCACAGCAATAACACGCCTCAGCAAGCAGCGACATTTCCACCTCCCTGACTGTACAGGTGGCTTGAGGGAGACAGGTTGTCTCAATGGCTTTCCAGGGAAACACAAAGAACAGACATGGGGCAGGCCTCTTGATTTTAATGTGGCATTCTAACTCGGTTATGTGGAGTTGAGAGACTGAGGATAAAGCAGAGAACATTTTTAAGTTCGCCTTTGGGTGGATGGTTCTGTATGCTGGTGTTTTCCTAAGAAACCTCTTGGGGATCAATGTTCACTGACCGCCATTCTCTCTGGATGTTCATTCAGTTTAATTCACTTATCAGTGGATGGCTTGCCACTGTTGTTGGCTACCATACCTGTCATATCTTGTGTCGCTGGTTATAACAACTGCCAGAATGGAGAAGGTCAAACTGTACTGTTTCTTCATTTTAAGAGAGAGATACGGCCTTCAGGTAGAGGCCATTCGGAGATATCAGGCACTATTATTAATTCTGCAGCAAGCATTTCTTCTCAGGTAATGTGTGAGTAAGAACAAGGAAGAACCCTGACTTTACATGGATAAAAATCATTTTGTAGAATCATTAGCTTACTTCTGTATGCTGTTGTCTTGGCTGATCCCTGTGTGAGCAATGCAACAACAGTAAAAAGTCTGTCCTCTACAAATGATGACATCCTTAAGAAAAACACAGGCTGTGTGATCTTGCCTATGTCCCCTTCTGTTCAGCCGTAATTGAAGCTTCTCTTTGAGCCAATCGGTGTTGTGCTGAATGCAGGAATGAGGAGGTGAGATGGATGATTTCTTCAAATTTTGTCAAAACTGTTTCAGTGGTGTCTGAGATATCGCATGAGACCCGTGGATTAACAAACAATCTATGCAGTTTTTCAAGTTTCACCATGCAAGACTTTCAGCATAGCTTTTTCAGACAGCTTGTCCAAGATAATGATTCCCACCAGGAGAAGGCTTATGCACAGAAACTTGGAGGTTAAGACATTCACATTCAAAAGAATGTGACATGAATATAAAGTACACAAGGAGACTCACTACCCAAAAGTTTCTTCATCAACATGGAGCTGTGTGTCCTCATGTTAAGCCCTTACCCGCCCTTCAAGCAGAGGAGATCCACTCATGCACCACCTGAGGGCGGCACTGAGGTGTGCGCCTAACACCCACAAGTGTCATAACTTTATTAAGTATGATGTTGATTTGCTCCCCACCCTGCACCCCTTCAACTAAAATCGTTTTGCCACCATAAATAGAACAGATTTGTGGAGACATGGGGAGTGATTACGGATGACTAACAGATATTTGGCCAATTTAACAAACTATTAAACCAAATCATTTCCTAATCTGCTACCTTGGTTTTGGATGTTGCCCTGCAGGATGTGATGCTGACTTTCAAATTCCTGGCAATTAAACTCTCATTGTAGTGGTAAGAGTTACAAGATCAAATGTGCACTTAAATATACTAAGGAAGGCTCAGTGATTGGCCAGCAATTGTGACTATTTCTTAAAAGTAACCCTGTTAAAAACCCAAGTTAGGCTTTTTGCTACATTAGCCTACTTGGTGCAGAAATGGAGATGCAGGTAATGAGTCATAGTTTTAGTTATTAGTCCTGTTATAAGTCATGTTTTTGTTCCTTTTTGCTTTCTTTTTATCTCTCTTTTCTAATTTCCTTTATTTTATTGTGTTTTCCCTGTTTTTGTTAGTGTATTTATTATTATTTTGGTGACTCTTGTTTGACATTGAGAGGGTTCTGGGTGGGTACAGGGTGATCTGCAAGATGCTGAGAGGGTGATTGGGAATATGGGTTCTGGGTTAGGGGTATGTGGGCTCTATTGTTTTGTATTGTATGTGATGGATTGGTCTTTTGTTGCATTTTTTAAATGTGTGGACTCCAAGAAGAATAGTTGCTTCCCAAGTAGCAAATAATAGGGATCCAATTAAACAATTAACGAAATAATCAGTGCCCCTCTCCCAAGAAAAGGTCTGCCTCTCCTTGTGAAAGGTCATTTCAGCCAAATGATGTCAGTTTTAACGTTTTGTCACCGTTTTCACTAATAAAATGGAAAGAAAAGGAAATTCCACTCAGCAACACCAAGTATTATGGATAATCATGAGATCAGCATAGTGCGTTACTACTTTGACAACAAGCCTTACCTTACCTTACTTTATCCAGATAACACTCAGATGGCCCCGCAGACAGACCAATGACCGACGGCTCCGCTCCTGCATCTGCCCGCCTCACACGCACACACCCCTCCCTCACCCCGTCAGCAGTATGGGATTACCTCTCCCCAGTGCGCCGCGCTCACTCCACACGGTTCCCTGGCAAACGCGCAGCGCGGCGCGCTCCTCTGTCCTGCTGATGCGCAGGAATCATTGTGCAGCGCGTGCGATGCGGCACTGACCACTCCGCAACACACACATCTATCGAGTCAAACGGACCAAAAAGCAGAGAAAAAAAATATACATATATATGTTTTTCCAGTGGAAACCTGCGAATATTCTATGACATGCCTCGTCCTCAGAGTAGATAAACTGTCAAAGACTATGGATGCAGTCTGCGGTTACTTTCCCACTTCAGGGGCTTAAGAGACCATTTATATAATGTGCATTTTTAACTTTTTGTAAGATTTAGATAAAGAACAAGATGGATTTTTATGCGCTGAATGAAACGTCCGGGTCCTCTGAATGCGTCGGAGCGCAGAGTGATGCGCTACAAAACGGCACCGGCCACGGGAGTTTGGAGCCCAACACCACCTGCAGTAACGCGTCCACTCTCTTCACACCACAGCCTGTGAAACACAGAGGTGAGCGGACACAGCACTGACTCTTGATATTTCAGTGTTTTTTTCTTAAATGTAGAAATCGAAAATTAGCCTACCCGCTGTCCTGTAGTCACCACAAGGGAAACAAAAATCTATTATATCCTCAAAATAGCAAATACAACTTAAGAAAAGATTGTGCTCTTATGGCTTATCTCTGTCAAACGTCAAACCTAAGGCTTTTACTTTGAATTTAGTTAATCAGGCTAAAAAGATGGGGGGAAACTCTTATTCTGCAAATAATATGATTGGCAAACTGAGTTTAATAGTTTTCCCTCCACTATACTTTGCATCTGAAAGTCAAATTTGTTCAGTATTGCAATTATGCATATCATGTTTAAAAGAAACAAATAAATTAAGTAACTGACTAATGTAGTTAGTGGATCATAATCTATAGTGGATCATTTTGTATGGATCATTTGGTGAAACATGCTGCTGTAAACAAATTATACTTTTCAATCTGTGTACATAACTGCGGGCTGTAGTAATTTTTTGGAGCATATAGTAATACTGTGAGCTGTCAGCCTCTCCTTTTCAAAACAGAGCTGCAGTCAGGTTATAGTAGTTCCCCTTTATTTTAGGAGGGGAAAAATGGATACGATTACTCACAGAGAGGGATGACATGAGCACTGAAAGTGTCTCAGTCAGGAATTAAACCCCGACCACACGGTGGTTTTTATCCACGGACTGGACAGCTGGCTTCCTCGCTGGACTGTGCCACAGGCTTGTGCGTGTCCTTGCTTTCATGAGTTCATTTTACATTTTCCAAACAGCTTCCGAACAAGATGCTCTGCCACCAGATTAACGTGGTTACCTCTGCGTATTGCTCTCACTCTTGTTCCTCCCTCCCAGCTGCTACTTTATCAATCAACACTTTCTATTTTGGTCCACCTTCATCCCTTAATGGTTGTTTGTCACTGTTTCCATTTGTTTATAGTTTGTATGTGTGTGTTTGTGTGTATGTATGTGTGCACATGTGTGTGTGAGTGTGTGTGTGTGAGTGTGTGAATGAGAGCAGATTGAGCGCCTTCATTATATGTCATTGAGATCAGATCCTCTATATATGATAAGAGATTCTTGACTGCACACACACACACACACACACACACACACACACACACACTGATGATTCTGAATGATTTCTCATTTCGATCATCGTCACTTTCATTTGCCGCCCCTGTAATCTACCGATGATGAGCAATGAATTCAGAGCAGCCAGTGAATATTATACTGAGCCATAGTTTTGACAGGACTGAAACCAGTACAATGCAAAGAATAACCCAATACCAAAGCCCATAGCGATTTGATGGAGGACATAAATGACAGGTGCAGAATATGAGACTCCTGTGTTTGTGGTGAGAATTACTCCAACAGAGTTATGAAACTTTAGAAGCTTAAAACCATTTTTTTGCACCATTTTATTGAGTTATTCTTTCGCACCCTCTCAAATCTCACTCACACGTTTTCTTGCTGTGTGACTTAAGCTTTCCATCGCCGTGTGTCACACTATATTTAGCCCTCTAATAGTATCTTCTAGCTGGACTGCGCACCCATCCTGAAAGACAGGAATGAACAAATCCAACCCTGTGCAGCTGCTGTTCCCATTGTGCTCAGCCTCCCACCTGCCTTGACAACACCTGTTTTCCACTTGAGTTCGTTCGGCATTTCTTTTGGCTGGCTTGCGAGTGAGTCAAAACTTTTCAAACAGAATCTCAGGATTGATGTTCTTTCCTACCTCCATGATCTGTGGAGATCCTGCTTATCAATTGGACCACAGGGAGCCAGCACAACCAGAGAAGCCACGCTACTGTACGCTGTCATCAGGGACAGTGCCAGTTTCCACCAATCTGCTCTGGTTCATGACTCATCCACTAAAAGATACAGCAACATTTTTGTCCCTGCGTATTCTCTGTTCCCAAACCCAATAGAGGAGTTATTTCAGCGTGGTGGTGGAAGGCCTGTGACCAAAACCTTTACATCTTGTTTAGATGTTACAGTTGAGGCTTGCCAGAGGTGGATAAGACATACAAGGAGTTTTTCCCCCTGTGCCTGCATCGTTGATGAGAATCTCTGGCCTGACCTGGCCCAGAGACTGGATTCTGACACAGAAAAATGTGAATTGACTGGCTATATATTGATAGAATCATTAAAAATCATTATGCTTCCCACTCCCCATTCAGCAGTAGGTGGTGATTAGTGTTGGAAATGATGAAATGCCACAATACGCAGCCAGCTGTCAGTCGTTGGCAGGACCTGCATGGCACCTCCTCACCTCCCTTTTTCACAAGGCTGTTCATTCTCGACATAAGACATTTATAGACAAAAAAAAACCAACAACAACAACAACTGTGCTTTCTATTTCTCTCCCTCCCACCTTTCTGTTTCCACACCCCGCTACTCTCATTTGTGTCCTTCCTCTCTATCTCAATCATTTGCACCTTCTTACCACACAATACTCTGAGAAAGCTCTTTTTTTTTTTTTTTACAGTAGGCTAATACACGCCTGCATTGTGCCAAAGAAACTGAGATTTTGTTTTTTGTACTCTTGAATATTCTGACCAGTAGCACCCTAGAGCCCATAGCATGTGCTTTGTGTTGTAGTCCGGTGCTCAACAGATAGAGGTGTCTGTCTGCGGCTCCATCAACTGTGCTGAGCACTTTGGCTTAGTGAAGCCTCATATGACATTTACCATGCTGGATTAGCCACTAGCTCTGACATTTACCACATCACTCAGACAAGAGCAGAGCTGCCTTTTCCATGATAGTGATAGTGACACTAGGGCCAACTGGGATGGACATTATCGTAGATTGTGTATGTTAGAGAGAGAGCAGTATATAAGCAATATATTTTCCGATTCATGCCAGGAAAAAAAAACAGATGAAACCTAAAATATTCATAGTTTGTCACCCAACCTCATTATTTATTCAGCTCATGTGTCACAGCAAATCTGATAATGACTTGCACTCGCAGTTAAAATTCACCCCATTTCACCTCATTTCTTTTACTTTTCAAGGGCGAAATGTTATTTCTACCAGTGACCAGTTCAGAGGACATTAACATTCAACACTCAGTTAGCTGGTTAAATAGCAATAACGAAGTGCTGGACTTTTAACAAGTATGAAAGTCAGCAGAAGGTAAAAAAGTTTTAATGGAGTTTGCACATTTGACTTTGAACTATATTGTGTAAATAGTGTGCACCGTGTCCCTCTTTCCTCTTTCTCTCACTCATGCATGCACGTGTCACAGTGTTTCTAATGAAGCAGACATCCTGTATGTGTACACCTCTGAGTGCCAGCGTGTTTACTCCAGTACTAAATAATGATGTCAAAGCAAGGACACGCTGCCGTGGTGTCTCTCTTTCTCCGAGCTCCACTTGAACAGGCTTCTCCAAAATGCTCACAACCCAAACTATTCTATCTCTTTAAGAACTCCCCTGCAAGAATAATTTTGAAGATGATAAAGCGCATTATGGTCATAGTACAGCATGGCATTGTAAAACACTGCTGAGAAACTGCAGGCCTAGCTGTTTGAGCGTCTCTGTTACTCACACTACCACTTTATCAGATGTGAAACATTCCTGCAAACCTAGGCTGCATGCCAACACTATTATTCCAGGAAGTAAACAGTCTTGTTGAATGCTGTATGCTCCTGTATCACAATGAATCTGCCCTCTGAATCTGTGGCGTAGAGGACCACAGAAGCATTATAGTTTATCAAAACACCCAGCAGAAGCCTTTATCTTTGCCATGTGTTGGCCATGAGATGCTGGTCCATCCTTGGTAAGGAAGGTGATTAAGAAGATTGCCTGTGCTCTCAACATGGTGTGCAGGAGCAGCTATTGTAAATGCAGGCCTGAAAGAGCTGGTAAATGTGCTCAGGGAGTTATCGCTGTTCCCTGCACAGCCAGCAAGCACACAGGAAAGCTAATTGGCTTCGATTAGGCTGAAACTGGTGCAACATATTTCATTAAGCAGGGAAGGAATTAGAGGAGGAGAGAAAATGAGAAGGACAGACTGCCAGAAATAAAAAGGGAGAGCAGGGGTAAGGAGAAGGTTGTTTGGTGTCGGTTCCTTGTCTCTTGTCAATCAACTATCTCCATGCTTGACTATGCACATTTATGCATGTGTGTCCACATGCACACACATGCATCCAATTAAACAGGTGCTACTGTTTTCTAGCACATTTTAATGAGGAAACCATGATATCTGTCAACATGCGTCATTGTCTGGCAAGAAAACACATCTGTATGTTTAGGGGGCAGAGAGAGAGAGAGGGAGAGAGAGAGACAGAGAGAGAGGGAGAGAGAGAGAGAGAGACACAGAGAGAGAGAGAGAGAGAGAGAGAG
>OMLB01053774.1:5014-15774 GCA_900302555.1 Myripristis jacobus
TGAATGCAATTTAAGTGAATGCTCTGAAAACCTAAACCTTAAATGGCCTAACTATGAGTAGAGTAGATGCTAGTGCGCCTCATACACACATACATTCTCTGACTAATTCTGTCCCTAACCCTGATGCTCTCTCTCTCACTCACACACACACTCACACAAACTGTTATCAGTCAGTGCAGCTGTAGCTGGTGAATTAAAGCTTCCATGCAGTGTGTGGGTTTGGGATCAAGCTGGAGGCAATGTAGTCAGCTCCATTAGAACTGGAGCTTCACCAACCGCATAGACAAACCAAGAGAGGGGGAGAGAGAGAGAGACAGAGAGAGAGAGAGGCACTAAAAGCTCTTTGTCCTAGAAAAGATGGGAGACCATCAGATCTCATCAATTTGTTTGAATCCATTTGGTGAATAGAGAAATGATGGAAGAGAGAACATTCTCCTGTTGCAAGCTTCAGCTTCAATAAGATAACTACAGAATGGATGGGACTGTGTTTGAGAGACGACGAAATATGACATGACAGAAAACACAATCTCTGACATTTGTTTTGGATAACCTTTTGTGCTATGGCAGCATGTCCACTCGGTGATGTGCCACCGTCTGAGTCACCGCTGTTCTTAACAGAGCATTACTCATGGTCAACCTGTGTCCATCCTGGTCACACTTCATTAGTGCTTTGAGTTTAAATACCATTCTCTCCATAATAGCAAAATCATGCAGGAATGTGTTTTTTTTAACAGGTTAATGGTTCCCTGCTATTCACCACTCACCTTCCCTGTGTCACCTTAAGTGCTTCAGCTAATTGAAACTACACAAGTCACTTAAAATGTTGTTTGCTTTGGTACTACCTACAGACCGTGTGTGTGCCTGGGTGTGTATGTCAGCGAGTGCATGTGCGTGTCCACCCCAGTGTGAATGTGTGCATGATTTTCCATTGACAGAGCAAATGATTTATGTTTTTCTACCCGCCTGCATCTCCTGGCAACCCCCCCTTTTTCTTCGCTCTTGTCCTCTAGCTCCGAGAATCAGTCACAGTGCTTGGGAGGGCGTGACTCCGTAATTATTTTCTACACAGCTTACTGCCGCCCCACAATCAAAGCAGCCCATTGCTAGCCCCAAAATGGCTGCCTGCCCTTGAGTTTCTGCCCTTCACAAGCTTATCAATGCTAATCACTCATGGGAGACCAACTGTACAGTGGGGCTGCCTTGTGGCTGGGTTTTAATAGAGAGTGATATGATGGCACTAGATCACTAAAACTGAAAGACCCAAGGATACTGTCACATCAGCTTATTCAGGGGAAAAAATTATCATTTTACTCCAAGCTAGGAGAGAAACAACTAATTAGATGGTTTTCTCTACATCTCTCTACTTTAAGTCAGTGCATTGCAGGATATTGTATTTTGTCTGAAATGAGACAAATCAGGTGACTTAATATGAGGTATTATAACAAACATCTGAATGATAAACAATCACAGAGAGCTATTATTTATTTGATGCATTTCTATCGTGCATTCCTTTGCAGTATTATTTACTGGCCCGTTTCTCAGGTTATGTTTTGGCACTTGGCCCTCCTTCACTTCAAGAGGAGCTTAAGAAACGGGACCATTGCCCTATGCTTTTTTAATAACCGAGAAAATACAAAAGACATTCTCTAATGTGGCAGATTGTCCCTGAAGGCCTCACATGACAAAAGAATGTTAAGAGTCAGATACACAGTAGCCTATTTATGAGGTTGACAAAACCCACATTTGACCGTCCTTGTGTCGATGTCATTGTAGATCAAAGGGAACGCACCCACACAAACACACACACACACACATGCAGAAACTCCCCTCTGCGAACAGCAAGGATAATTCATCTTGTGAGAGGAACTATCTCATGTAGAGTCTCTGTTCCTAAAATACATTTCTGACTATTTCTTAAGACAGTTCCTTTTCCTGATGTGAAGAAGTCCTTTTAATTTTCATATGTTTAAGTGTTTGATATACCAACTGCAACCGAAGAGTCATTGACATTGTCACTGCTGTTGCTGTAAGACCTAACACATCTGTTTTTATCTATTTATCTGCATGTTTTTTCAAGTACTGAGATCATAGCTTTACTGCAATTACCACTAAAAATTGAAAAAATGCATGACTGAATGTGAAGATGGAGCTGTTTTGAACTATCTTTTTGTTTATAAAACTTTTTGGAGAAAAAAAACATTGCTGACAACCACATTATGCAATATCATAAGATCTTGTCAATTTACAGCACCACAGGGAAACAGATGGAGCAAATGGCTTTCCTCCGAAACAAATAGAGCAGCAATGATTTGCATTGCACTCTCCTGACTGAATGGGACAATCGATGTGTAGCACCAACACAAGCTTTCACTCCATCAGATCTTTGGAGAGAGAGCGGTATCATGTGACTGGAGCTGACTGTGAGGGGATGAGGGCTGCTGATGACTTTAATGAGGCTTGAGATCTAGAGGGACAACTGACACACCGCTTCAAAATCACTCAACTAAGCAGGCTCGCTCTCTATTGGGCAACTCCCATCACAGCCAGTTGCTCAGAAGTGAGAGGCAGGAAACAATATGTCTACCAACACACAGCAAGTTAAGCAAGCGAGTTTATCAAGAGAGCTTTTCAGAATCTATGAACATGATCATCACTAAAAAATAGGTTTCATATATTTTTTCATCCCAGGACATATCAAAATGTTCATACCCATCATTTATAACATATCACATCATTTAACACCCACAGGTAAAAAGGTAGCACACATACACTGATCTTCAGTTTAACCAATTTATTCTGGCCATGTCGACAAACAGAAACTTTTTATTCTGCTGCAGATTCTTGTGAGGCGTCAACATAGTTTGAATGAACACTAGTTTTCTGTCACAAAAACCATTACAAATGTCCTTTTTGGAAATAGACAATGGGTCTTAAAGTTGTCTACCCACAAAATGGCTGCAAACGGGGCATTTTAGCAACTTTTATTTGGCATTTGCAACACTTTGCCTTGTGTACATCTACACTGTCCTGCTGCTAAGTCAGCTAATGCCACATCCACGTGAAGTCGGACCTTGTTTCCCTCTTGTAAACTCCAAGAGGATGGTGTTCATGGTGTTAACTCGGGAAAAATGGAGGCTCTTCTCCTTGGTTTTGCCCATGTAAGTTTTTTCTTGTTGTGAGCATTCACCTATCCACTTATTCACTTACATTTTATTGTCAAAGTAGATCAAAAACTTACAAGATGTACGTTCCAAGGTCCATGTTCCTGTGAATGCTGCATTAGCCAAAACACAATGATGTGGATGTGTACAAGGTATTGTATTATTGTAAATGCTAACACATTTTGCAACACGTTTGCAAAAGTTTTTTGGGGTGCACAATTTCAATTCGGCAGAGTCAATGTGTTTGACTCTGCCGTGTGTTCCTGTTTTCAAAAAGAACATTTATAACGAATTTTGAGGCTGAAATTGAGTACCCAGTTGGATGGTGCTGAAAGCTCACAAGAAGCCAGCAGATTGGAGTTTCTTTTCACCAAAGCTAGCGGTGAGTTTGTGATATGTACAGTTAAAAAAGATGGGTATCTGCATTTTAATAAAGTCTTGGCTGAAAAATATCAAACCCATCCCTTAAATTGGCAGGAAAGAGATTAGAGGTCAAATGAATTGTGGGAAACTGAATGGCACATTTGCAAAGGAGCATCCCAATTCACCAGAAATGCTTGTAGCTTCTTCTCAAGTGAGTCTTGCTGCGCATCTGTGGTTGCTGACATGAGGGATGCTTGTGTTGCCCGTCGAGAAACCCTGTTAAACCCTCCCAAGGTATTAGACATCACCTGAGGTTCAGTGACCTCTCACAAAGCATTTTTTTTAACCTGTCTCTTGAGCTACTCCTCTTGACAGTCTCCTATTTTCCCCTGCCCATAACCCCCCAACCCATTCACACTTCGTCTCTCTCTCTCTCTCTCTCTTCCCCTCCCAGCAGCTCCCTGAACTGACAGCAGGGCAACAGATCCTGACGCTGACAACTGGGCCTGTCACTTCCAGACTGGGCTTTGTGTCTGAGAGCCAAAGTCCACACTCGGCGCCAAGAGCTGCAGGCGACTGCTGCCCCTACATAGCATCACACCACGGCTAATCGGTTCTGCTGTACAGACGCATGCTAAGAATTGTTGCAACAGTACTTCACATAGAGGAGGGCAGCACATGAATGGATGAAAGGGAGACAGGGGTTTAAATGGTGGAAAACGGAGAGGGGAGATGAGACGGTCGGTTGTGGGCTGTTAGCCGCTTTGACTACTCCAGCCCACAGGTAGCATGAGTCATACACACCCTATTCAATGCCACACATTTATTTCTGTCTCTCCATATCTTTCATTCTCTAAGTGCTGTCGGCCTGGAAAGAACACAGTGGCCTGGGTTGGCTCTATGGTGGAAAGACAACCTAACAACAGGACTGAGGAGGTGCAACAAAGCATTTCAGCATAAATAAAGTCTGACTGGAACCACATTTTTGAAATATGTAATAGCAAGTTCATTCAGTGAACTCTGAAAAAAAAATTCCTGGAACCAAAATGCATTTATGAAAGGGAGTCATAACTCTTACTGGTGGTATTTTCACGGACAACATTTTGAAATATCATGTGGTGTTTGAACACCATGTTTAAAATATTAAATACAGAAGTCTGAGACATCTGTCATAGATATAGAACTCAAATCTATAAACATGTCCTTCAGAGGTTTTGACTATTTTTGTTCTGCCTCCGGATTGATTAAAGTGAATGTCTGCTAAGACAGACTCAGAATAGCTCCTGTAAAGCAGCTGAAAAAAGGAGCTGTGAGAGCATGTGAAAGCAGAAAGGCTGTGTTGGAGGAAAATAAACCTGAAGCAATTTAATGATGTAGAGCGATGTGAGTTATGACGTCCCTGGGAACTGAAATCGCAATATCTCAATCTCAAGGCTGATCCTCTACTCGTCATTTGAAGCTGCCTCCCCTCAACATTGGTTTCCAGCTCAGTGAAGATGGACATTAAAGATGTCAGACAGAAGCATGGCCGGAGGTAAAACAGAATCCACACAAACACATAACGTCTCATGCTAATTTCTTCCCAAACCAAATCTGTTTTCTGGTATGAATTAATTCCCCTTTCATTCAGTTTTCCCAAACCAACTGCAAAATACAGTACAAACGCAACAGTAATGTACCTTTTTATATAAAAACAAACTGGATATATGGGTAGGGATGGGTTTTGTTCAGAACTTTTTGATACCAGTACTGGTACCAATACCTTGACTCGGGTCCTGAACGATACTTTTTTCCAATACCAATTTGAGAAAATCTCACTATACAATCAATTTTATAGCTTCTCTGTGTGAAACATAGTGTTTTTCCTGCATGCCTCTACGATGTGTAATGTTAGACAACCAATCACCATCCTTATTAGATCTTGGTACAAGCATGCTGCATGTGTGCTGGCCCATTGACGCTGATGAGATTTACTCTTAGTTATTGAAATTCCGCTCCATGCCATTTTTCGATACTCGATAGTACTGAAGCAGTTTGGTTGGTGCCACAACAGTATCTAGGTTTGGCACCAAGCTCTATGGTGAACTAATATAGAGCAATGTTTCAGTGTTTTGATGCTGTGTTTCAGATTGACCAGAAATAAACAAGCAAACAAATAAACAAATAATAATATTTCTGAAAGCATGTCATCAGACTGCACACCTGTAATCATCTTCAGTCACCCTGCAAACGCATGGTTTCAGGTTGTCTTCACTGCTTTAGTTCACTTTAGTTTAGTTTATATTCATTTAGTTTAAGTTTACTTTTGACAGTGTTATGCCATCAACCCATCATTTGAGTGTCCATTAACTTGAATTAGAAATGACTCAAAATATGAGGAGAATACAGCATTCGTGGGAGGGTATGATCTTAGAGCGAGAGATTGCTCAGGATTGATTACAGGAACAATGAAACAGTCAATAAGACTGAACAGGCAACAGCAGTATCAGATGTCACATCCAGATCATTTACATCCAAAGCATAATTACTGACTAATTGCAATGACAGTTATGGCAATGCTCTTGCATAAACCAAACACAGGATTTATCCTGTTGCTTCATGTGCTCAGACTTCTATCATTTCACAGCATTTAAATATAACCCTAGTACTGTGCTGCTGATGCTGAGCAGCTCCACTGGAACAGTGCTTCACGGAGAGACTCCTGCTGTGCTTTACAAATAACACCAAAGGCACTGAATGGGGAGTAAAGCAAAGCTCATGAACCACCTGCTTAGTGGCCTAAGATAAATTGATATGCAGGAGAAAATTATTTAGCCTATATAGAGTTTCTGCAGTGGTATGAGCTTAAGTGCTCTCATAGACAGAACGGATCCCTACACGTTAAATCTGTCTGATCACATTAGAGACTTCCCTGGACACTGATGGACATCTCTGGTCCTGCCCCATTTGTGTCCTGCCTTCATACAGGATATTAGAATAAATCAGGATGTCAACATGGGAATGTTTGGGTACATTCCAGTCCCTTGAGCTACTCCAGGTTATAATTAATTCAGGTTAGCTTGACCCGCTCAAGCACACAAATTACTGCTTAGTGTCACTCCCCTTGTTGGACAAACATGAAACACCCTTCGTGATGGTAAGGCTCTCAGCCTTATGTTAACTCTCAGTGGTCTACTCGCCCTCAGCTGGGTCCCTGTTTACCTCTGTGCCGTCAGCTGACCGAGGGACTGACAATCGATCACACATCCACAGGATCATGCCATTATTCCCTTTCAAATCTCACCTCACAACACTCCGTTTTGCTGCTGCTGATTGGCTGCAGAACATTTATCGAAATAGACAATCCCACCCAAAACTGAGTGGTGCACGGCATAAGGATGGCGTCAAGGTCATTTGAGGGTAATTGAGAAAATAACATGCCGTCGTTGCCAGAGCTAGCTGAAAAATCCTGCCCTGTTACAGCCCTATGCAATGCCTCTTACTTGTCACCCTATTGGCACATATATGGGATTGAACAGTGCTGCTGATTTCAAAATGTATCGGCTTTTTTTTTCCACTGGTCGGCTACCCTGACACTGTAATGGTTTCCGGTATAGAACACATAGCCTACCCGAAAAACATCCAGTGGATTCTTAATGCAGTTACAATGTGACATGCTCTCCGGGAATCACCACACGTGTCAGCAGCCTACTTAAGAATTACAATATCAATACCAACATCAGCAATACCCTCCGCATAAAGCAACACCATAGTAAGTATTCCAGTAGTGTTAACCTAATATAGCCTTTACTAATTCAACCTTACTGTGAAATTAACCTCCACAAAATAGTCTACAACATAAAAAACACTGCATTGATTGAGGGAGCTGGATCTGGCGGCAAATCACCGTGTAGTGTAAGGGAACAGCAAGCACACCAAGCATGTTCTCACAGCAATTAAGCAACTAAGCAGCCCCCTACGACTATGAAGCAATACATCGCTCAACAGCAGTTTGTAAGTTTCTGTTTGAGTGGTGATTTGAGCTATAGGCTTTGGAGCTTATGGGCTCCCTGGGTACCAAACCATGCAGAGGTGCATGAGACATTTGCAGTCCACTGTACCTGGTAGCTCAGTATGCAGCTCTCGGGGTCGCTGACTCCGGCGGGCATGATGATCCTGGCCTTCTGGTTAACCTGCCCGGTGATCACGGAGTGTAAAGGTGAGACTTTGGAAGGAGGGGGGCGTGATAGGTGTTCAGCCGCGCAAATTGTCTGAGGGCGTTTTGAAGAAGCAGTCACGAGTTGGTCACAGCGGCTACTTTCACCTCTGTGGACATGGTGAGGGTAAACATCTCCATCCAGGTGAGGAAAACAGTGGAAAAAACAACCCTCTCTGTTATGTTAGGATGGTTTTGCGTCCGCGCCTCAAGCTGCCCTCCCTCCACTCCTGGCTGGGAGAGCGGGATGCAGAGAGCATCACATCAGCTTCAGCCAATCAGAGCGCGGAGAGCCACAACAGGCTGCGGCGCACTGCTGCTGCCCAGCTGATAACAGGATAAAGCCAAGACAATTGTAAGCTTATACTTGACAGAATCTCCCGTTTGGAAGTTTCGCGTTTCAGTTGCGAAGGAGTGCCAGGTTGTAACCATGGAAGCACTGCAAATGTCTCAGTTCTTCTTTTCTTTTGTTGGCACAGGCGACGGCAAAGGATTTGCTCTGAAGACACAAGTAGCCTATTATTATAGTGGCAGTCTATGGAAATTTATGGAAATAGGCTATGAATCGGATACACAGTAATCACCTGCAAGAAATTAATATCCAGATATGGGATACTGCGCAGATTCGATGGATAGATAGATGGATAGATTTTTTAAATATTCCTTGGAGGAAATTTGTTGAGAGAACAGAGAGAAACTGAGCGGAGAAATCACTGTGGTGGTGAACAGACCTTACTGAGAAAGCTTTGGATGCCACCTTGTGGAAAATGTGTCAGCCCATATATGAGCTATGCGCCTGAACCCAATTTTTAAAACAAAAAATCCCTTCAAAAAGATGATGATGAGATGCTAGGCATTGCATTGTAAAGCATAAACTGATGAAATGAGATTTTAGGCAGCAAAATAGGCTATTCTGTGCATTATAAAGCAGTTTCATGGCCATGGGCTGCAGCAGTGATGGACAAGTGCCAAAAAGACACACTCGCAGCAATTAATTGGATTTGTTGAATGCAGTGCGTCAGAATGGGCCTGTATGGACTACTTTATTCTGTTACCCTTGAAATATGGGGCTGAACAAAGTTTCTCCTCATTTACTGTTGGCACACAGTTGCATTTAAGACGTGGGCTACTGTAGTTAGATTTAGATTCTGTTGTGAAATCAATCAAAATGCACTGAGATGATAAATCACACTTAGCTCTTTGTCTAATGAGGGTCTCTGTGTGAAATCTCTTGGTTTAAATAAATGAGACCGGCCACACCTGCATTTGGCAAACACTGGACTGACTTTGGCTCGACAGTTTGTCACCAACTGGTTGGACTAGTTCACAGATCACCATCTGCATGGCCACCGAGAAGTCATTGTTTGCATCCAGTTTAATTTGCTTGGGAAATGCTAATTGATGAGGAAAATGAACACCGTCCGTCATTATTGTCTCTTTGGTTGTTTGGTTTAATCCGCCAAACGATTGTATTTTCTTATGCATGCAATCCACTGTAAACTAGACCGCAACTGATAGCGTCAGATAAGTGATCCCCTTTCCTCCACGCTCGACTGGAGGTGGTGGATTTTTCATCGGCCGACATGGCGTCCCGTGTCTCCTGGGTGCGGTTGTTATGGGGATTGTAAACTGTGTGGGAACATGTAGGAGGCGGGACTCCGCAAGTGTCTGGAGAGAGTGGTCGGGTCACAGAAAGTGAGAAGCAAGCTGCGGGGCGCACTGGGCTCCAAGTGGGCGCGCGAATGCACACAGATGAATAGGTTTGTATGTTCGTTTTCATTGTACTGTCTGACCACTAGTTTTTCTTCATGCCTTTTAGGATGAGTTGTCATGCATGCCTACTGACTTAAGATGGCAGATGGTTTATGAATCCACGGTCATTCGTTGCAAGAAGTGTCCAGGCTAGTCCAGATATGGAGGTGTTTCTGAGGACGACTTGCATGTGACAACCTTGAGAAACTTGTCACCATTGTTGTCTTTGCCTTTTGTGTGTGAATGTGCATATACACGTGTGTGTGTGTGTGTGTGTGTGTGTGTGTGTGTGTGTGTGTGTGTGTGTGTGTGTTTGCGTGCGTGCATGCGTGCGTGCGTGTGTGCGCGCGCGCGCATGGTTTGCCTATGGGTGCTTTGTTGGGGAACAAGTGACAAGTGTTTGTCTCGGACGGCTTTCTCACGACTTAACTGCCTACTTGACCCAATTTACATCCTTGATGACAAAGACAAAGGACAGTAGTTGCCACGTGCCAGGCTATTTATAGTTGGCTTCAGCTATTCCTTAACTACAGAGCAGGCAATTATGTAATGTGTTTATATGTGTTTATGATCTGATGATATTGATGCATGCAACTACATAGTCTTATCTATCTATCTATCTATCTATCTATCTATCTGTCTGTCTTAATCTATCTGTCCTGTTTATTCCTCTTTTGTGCAATTTGACTCAATATAACAATCCATAGTGGCTCCAATGGAGGGGCGGTTACGTCGAAATGTGTCCAACCTCCCAGTGATCAACCCAGACAGACTGAAAACAGCTAAGGCCCTGGTGGAAAAAGCAGTCAAGGTGACCACATATAGAGACCAGAGTGAAATACATCCATACATTATCCTCCCGGGATTGTGTCTGTGCTTCCATCATGACTCCGATGATCTATGTTTCCCCCTTTTCTCAGTTGCAGAGGGTGTTTTCAGTGCAGGGACCGTATCCTGTGATCCGTTCTGCCTTATGGGCAAGAGGTTGGGTGGAACGCCGCTTGCCCCTTTCTGTCCAGAGAGCACCTCATTGGCATGGTGATGAGGAAGATGACGGTGATGATGGTGATGTCAGTGCTGATGCTGCTGGTGAGATAAGGGATTAGAATCCCCAAAGTCCTAAGAATGCTCTTCTTCTTCTTCTTTGTTTGTTTCTTTCTTTCTTTCTTCCCATACTCTAAAATGGCTTTGTTTAACCTGTGGATGTAACTGCTATAAGCAAGTGGGGGTTTAGTGTACATGTAACTGGAGCAGTAGTTAGAGAGATACCTCGTGTCCTGTGAAGTGAT
>OMLB01053774.1:17582-28425 GCA_900302555.1 Myripristis jacobus
TGTCTCTGTGGAGTCTGAAGGTAACACCCTGAAACACTCTGCAACATAACAAAATGAATGCATATCCAGAAGTCTTGACTGGGTCATGAAAGTGAAGTGCATGACAGCGAGAATAAAAAAAATACTGTTCTTACTTTATATAACATTTCAGCTGAATATCACTGTTTTCACTGTTTTCAGCACTAACCAATGCTGAGACACAGAATATTGGAGTGGAAGACATTGTCCTGCAGCCAGCTTGATGAAATTATAATTGACTGTACCTATAACCATTACCTATAATGTCTCTCTCTGTCTGTCTGTCTCTCTCGCTCTCTCTCTCTTTCTCTCTCTCTGTCTTTCACACACACACACACACACACACACAATCTTGTTTCTCTCTACAGAGCAAAAGACAGAGAGTGAATGTGCAGAACATCGACTTGTTGGTCCAGGAATGATTGACAGAGCTTTACATGTATGTCAGGAGTTTCTCAACATGTTAGAACACAGTGATATTGACGTTACCATGGCAACACCCCCCGTGCTGACAGAGCAGCAGTGGGAAGAGTTTCTGCAGGACTACTACCTGGTTGTTCAGTAAGTGTGGTGTTTTGCTGTTTGCTGCTTATTTTGTTTGTTGGTTTCCTGGAATTATTGTTATTATCATTATTATTATTGTTATATTTGGACAACCCAGTGCTGATAATGAACTGATTATCAAGCAACTACAATATGTATATATACAGTATAGTATTTTACAGTACTTGCATTATATTCAGTGTCTAGTTGTGATTTAATGTTAAAAATGTCTGAAGTCTGAAGTCAAGGCCATAGGTTGTATAAAAGAAATGGGCATAGCTGTTGTGACATCACCCATAAGTGGAAACTCCAACACAATATATCTGAGATCATAAGCTCATGGGGAAAATGTTTACTGAAGTAATAAATCAAGAGAGACATGCTTTTTCCCACTATCTTGCATACATTTAGACCCTGAGCAGCAAGCCCAGTGCTCCTCTGGTGGCCATTATAAAGTATTGCACTTTAGGGCATAGACAGTTTCAACAGCCAGTCTCGTTGGTTGCCACCTGAATAGGGTTAGGGTTACATTGTGTGTGCAGGTGCAACAAATAGACAAGTGACATTTAGCTGTTAGTCACATGATAGTTAATTGAGTCTCCGCATTGGACTAGCCAACTAAAGTGTTACCTCCTCTTATAGCCCTCATACTTTAAGCTGCTGGCAACACAGCAGTCTGGAGTAGCGTCCCTAAGACTTAATTACATCAAATTAAACCTAAATCAAGCAGTAATGTAATAAAACGTTGTTGTGCAGTGAAGGAGCATCGATCAAGGGAAGCAGTGTCTTTGTGGAGCGCTGCCAGGCCATGTTAACCAGATTACAAGAGGTTTGCCCACAGCTGGACACAGATGGACTACAGAACATCTGGATCATCAAACCAGGTGCCAAGTCACGAGGAAGAGGTGAGGCTGCATTAGTGACAGAAATTTTGATGAAGAAATCACATCGTGATGTGGAGGTTGCTGTTTCTCCCTATATTTTTTATACATGCAAAAATAAGTTGTATTGACAGAATTAGAAATTAAATGTTAATGCCTAGGATCTACTCAGCTTAAGTATTATGATAGCCTTTCTGTGCAGATGATACAGTTCTGGACTGGCATGAAATCATCATGCTTTATTTTGTTATTTTAAATAACTTAAATCAATTTTATTATTTTGTATCTGTTCTATTTATTGCCCTATATTTTATAACTGCATGATTTTGTGTCTCTTGTATGTTACTGATTTGTTACTCTTGTATTTTTTACTTGCCACTTGTAAAAAAGGGTATTTGAGTTGAAATAGAGGTTGATAACATACATGCAATGCATTCCTCTGATGTGCAGTCTTGTTTATTGGCCTGCTATTGGCCTGCACCAGATTTCCTTGTCCAGAGACAAAATTTCAGATTCTAGCAAATCAGAAGTTGATGTAGTCAATAATGCAATTTTCATTTGATTTATTTACTCTTGGCACCTTCTTTCATGCGTTACACTATGTTTATGACCATCTCCATGCAGGTATTATGTGTATGAATCAGCTAGATGAGATTTTGGTTCTGGTGGACAGTGACTCAACCCTGATTAAAGACAGTAAGTGGGTGGTTCAGAAGTACCTGGAATGTCCTCTGCTGGTCCATGGCACTAAGTTTGACCTACGCCAGTGGTTTCTTGTCACCGACTGGAACCCTCTGACCATCTGGTTCTACAAAGAGTGCTACCTGCGCTTCTCCACCCAGCCCTACTCAACAAAAACCCTGGACAGGTCAGCAATGTGACATGAGAGGGGGTAGATAAAAGGAATCAAAGATTTCAAGACATGTGAATCTACCTTTTTCAAAAAAAGTGGGGACATCATTTTAACAATGCAAATAAGACCTACAGTATTTGTACTCACAGTATTTTACAGAAAACTCATGCATTTCATATTCATTTCATATTCATTTTGAAGCATCCATCCTTTTCCTCAGCTCAGTCCACCTGTGTAACAACTCCATCCAGAAGCACTTCCAGCCATCCCATAACCGCCACCCAGAGCTGCCTGACGACAACATGTGGTCTTGCTCTCAGTTTCGGGCTTTCCTGCGGGAGCAAGGCCGTGGGCCAGAGTGGGGGACTGTGGTGGTTCCAGGCATGCAGCAGGCAGTGATTCATGCCCTTCAGACAGCCCAGGACCTGGTAGAGGGCCGCAAGGCTAGCTTTGAGCTCTATGGAGCAGACTTTATGTTGGGCAGAGATCTGAGGCCCTGGCTTCTGGAGATCAATGCCAGCCCCACGATGGCCTGTTCCACAGCTGTAACTGCCCGCCTCTGCCCTGCTGTGCAGCTGGACACACTGAGGGTTGTGCTGGACTGGCGGACTGACCATCAGGCTTACACAGGAGGCTTCCAGCTCATCTACAAACAGGTTGGAACATCCTTAAATGTAACGCATGCATATACCAATCTTTGCAAAATCATGAGATGGTGTGTGTATTTCCGTAGGAGTTTCACAGGGTGATAGATGCCACACCAAACCCATTTCCAATCACCAGTGTATGTGTGTTGTTTTATCACCCACCCAGGCCGCAGTTGAAGTTCCTCAGTATGTGGGAATGAACCTGCTGGTGGAGGGAGCACCCATAAGGCGCACTAGACCACCACCTCACAGACACCCTGTCATTTCCAAACAATCCCTCACCACCCAGTTTTCTCCAGACCAATCATCTTCAGAGGAAGCAGAAAGGACAGATAAATCATCTGGTCACAAACTTTATCCAGCCTCAGCTTACTGTCACTCAGGCAAGGAGAACCAATCTGTTGGAGACAAGAAGAGGCAGCTGCCATCAGCCTCTCCAAAGAGGCAACATGAAGGGAGGACAACGGGTCAGAGTATCTCCTCCAGTCGCAGGTCCTGCTCCAGTTTGGCACCAGAGCAGTGTTTGGTGATGCACACTGAACCACAGAGGAAGGCCCGGCGTCTGGGTTTGAGTTTCAGAGGGGCACCTCTGGTTCCTAGAACACTCTCCTATTCCCTCAACCCCCCTTGCAGCATATCAGACTCCAAACCCCATCCCAATCCAGTCCTCAGATCACAGAGCTCCAGGCCCTGCCCTCCCAGGATGGCTACTGAACCCCAGTGCAGAGCTCTTAACACGGGCCTTCCCTCACTCCATGGTCTCCTCCCAGCCCTTGAGGTTTTTAGCTTGCGCCCAAACATTGTGGCTGGAGGCCTTGCCAGTCGCTGTCCGGCCCTCTCCTCACATCCCAAGCTCCAGAGGCACCAGTCCTTTCCTCACTCTCACAAACAAACAATCGCCAAATTTAAAGATAGTGGCAGAAGCAACTTAAACATTAGCGGTTTTGGATGTTAGTAAGGAAGACTTGAAGGGATTTTGCAGTACGGGAGGGAATTTGCAGTGTGAATTTGAGCAAGGGAAGAAATGGTTAAAAAGGTTGTGATGATGATGACTTTTTTGTATTTTCTTTGGTTGAAAGCTGAATCGCATTACTAACATTAAACATGCATTCTATAGTGATGAATATGGGTGAGTTCTTATTTTGGAAACCCAGTGATCTGGATTACCTTACCATATTAGGAGTAAATGTTAAACAGGCATCCTACTGGCTGAGAGAGCTCAGTGATTATAATAGCAACAACACTGGCACTGATGTTCAGATGTATTTAAATAGTTGTCTTTGTATCAAAGGAAAGTTTTATTGATACATACACATTCCAAGATGGGCTGTGGGCAGATTTTAATAGCATGAAGCAATCAGTGGTTCCATCTTTAGGAAAATAAGAACAGTTGTCAGCTGGTTGTAAGTATTCTAACCTCCAGCAGGCAGCAGTATAGACCAAATGATCTAGCAGCACATTCAAAGCAAGGCACTGGGACCAAGTTAGATGTACAAGGTGGTAAAGAATTGCTGCGTACCACCAAAATGTTGATATTTGCCAGGAAACTTTGGTGGATTCACATATCTTAAATAATAGTAATAATAATGACGATGATGATGATGATGATGATGATGATAAAAATTGAGTAGCTGTAAAATATCAGATTTATAATTGTAAAGATGGAAGGTAGAGAAAAATGCTGAGCCACAGCCCTCTGCTCTTATAATACAGTGTGCCTTTTGGATGATTTAGACACAATATATACATCAAACATACATTGTCATATTATTTTACTTAATTGTTAAAACTTTTTGAAGGAACCCAGGTTTTTCCTTCTCCCTAAACTTCATGGCTACAAATAATCAGCTGATTAAAAAAAAAAGAAGTATTGCCATAACAGTAAAATATTAACAAAACTGGATCACAAGTCTTGCAAGGAAGAAGCAGTGAGATGTGCTTAAACAGCTTCTCAAGCTGTGTTGGGCCAGTGTAGTGAAATGAGAACGATAAGATACTGATACCCTCAGCGTCAGAGAAACCTTTACACTGTCTGTGCAACCACATGGCTGAATAGCCTATCCATGCCAAGGTGCAGGATGTGGGTTTTGAGAATAATTAGCCTACTGTTTGTGATGTTGTACTTCTACAGCGTGACGGTAAATGTAAGTATAGATTAATACTACGAAGAGTTTGTAGAAAGGGGTATGTCATGGGGCACGATTGTTTGTTTGAAGTTTCTACGAATGCACTCAGGCTAGTTAATGTGGTACTTATTAGCGCAGAAAAGTAAGCAGCTCTGATATTAAAGCATCTATTCAGATATCTTCAAATGTATTACAAATTGTATCTCTGTAACAAGTACTTTTTAAAAAATCACCAGAAACTAATTACTAAGCCATATGGCCGTTAAGGAAATTGTCTTCTAATCAAGTTTGTTGACAAGTTGTGGTGGAATCTTTATTAGTGCCTCAGGGGATTAATTAAAACTGAGTGTGTGTACGCACATGTATTTGGCTGTGATAGTAGTAGTACTAGTAGTAGTAGTGGGCACAGATTGTTAACCAGCAGGAGGGGCACTGGCCACAGATCTACCATTACATAAGTGTTCCCTCTGACATGAATGTTGTGACAAAATAACTTGATCCGGACAGATTACATTTCACTGGTAGATGCCCCCGCCCTGCACACACACACACACACACAAACACGCACACACACTCAAACAATTAAACCAGATTTCCACGGGAAAAATACTTTATTAATACGCTTATATAATGTATATCAACATTTATAGACAAAATATGTACATCAAACATCTTTCTTGTAGGTCCCAAAATATAAAATCTCAAGTACCTCTTTCTATAGAAAACTAGTCTTCTGTTAAAACTTTTACATTCACTTCTCTTCTCTCCACTCCTTTGACTCCAGTATTCATACGAAGTACAGAGAATAGACATCTGAGTTTTATCAGCTTTTCACAAGTAAAAGGCAACAGCAAGAACAAACACCAGGTTTGACTTGAGTAGAAACAGATGTTGAATATGCAGACCAGGTCCAGCACAGTGCTACAGTATGTACACAGTTTCTGAGTATACAACAAACATCGTCCACACTCTACTCTCCCTCTATCTTTCCGGAAAGAGTGCTAGAACAGGTATCAAAAATAAAGATGTACAAGAAGTCTATTAACAGTAATTACAGAAAATCCATCTTAACTGTCTGTAATTGTCGGTGAATAACAGACTTCTCGTTCAATGTGGTCATGTGTCGACCCCTTTCTCCATCCATGAATGGGTGTACCCTTGCTCTTGTCTGTACACTCTTGAGGAAACCCTATTTTAGAGTGCCAGTCATCATAGGGGCTGGGTCAAAGGACATTTTCAGTGATGGTAATGGTGACCTAGAGTACATAGGCATCAAACTTTGGGTGAAATATTACTGCTAACATTTGGTGCAACAAATTTTATGAGTACAAAGTCGGTGTTATCTCTATGGCAACAGCTACAGCTGAGACACATCAGTGTCATCAGCATGTGTGCTTCAGCAGCAGCATCTGAAACATTGCTTCCTTTACATTCAACCAAGTGTGTGTGAATATGTGTATCAGTGTGTGTGTGCGTGCATGTGTTTTGGGGTAGATCCAGTTGAGTGTGATACATTTGCACTGAGCTATATCATGGTGTATTAAGTCCAAACATTCAGTTGGAGCAAAGGGCTGAGTTGCTTTGCTTTATTGTCCTCCTCAGCAGACTCTGGACAGATGTTGGCCTCCACTCCACCCTCCCTCTCCTTGATCATCTCTAGATGTCTGTTCTGCTGTTTGACCTCTGAGCTGAGGAACAGGGGAGAGGAATGAGGACGGGTTATGAGATGGCCTAGCGTGTTCTCCATCTTTCTAATGTCTCTACACCACTTCTCTCCTCATACATCTCAGTCTTTGGTTTCCAGGTTGAGGGGTGGTACCTGCTTTAATGCCTGGAGGAGGGCAGGGGAGTCCATGGGGGTTTGAGACATGGTCGGAGCTGGGGAGCCACCCCTTGGAGACAACATGAGCTGCGGATGAGAAGGCCTTTCGCTTGGCATGGTGGGTGTGGAGCCTCCCAGGCCGGGGTAAAGCATGGGCATGGCCCCTGGGTACCAGCATTTCTCCAGCATTGGCAGGTAGGCTGCAGCAGAGGGTGGGATGAGGTAGAAAGGCATGCAGAGAGGATGTGTAGGAGGTTGCTGGTGGGGGGACACACTCATGTAGCTGCTGTAGCCACTGGAGGAGGATGAGGTTGATGACTCTCCCCCTGAGAGCAACTCATCCTCCGACGACTCCACCCTGGGTCGCTTATGATGTGGCTCATCTCCCTCCTGCTTTATGCCGGCGCCTTGCCTCTCTCCCAGAGCTCTCTTTAGCTGGCTCTCCTGATTGTAGTAGTCTGGCCGTCCCTGTGGCACCCTGGACTCACTCTTCTCCAACTCCCCTCCGTAGCCGCTGTCTGTATCTGTGTCGCTGCCGCTCTGCTCACCACTTGGTGGAGCATATGCCCGCTGTATGACAGGAACACAGTTCCTCCCATAGCCCTCGCTGGGTTTGGGGGGCAAGCTGGTAGGCATGTCCTTGTGAGGTTGGTGCTGTTGATGGACAGGGATTTCCTCTGGTCTGGGGCTAACGGGGGTCCGGGGGCGGAGGGGATTTTGCAGAACCTCTGCAGCCAGCTTGTGAAGGTGGCTGATCATGTGGGATGGTGTGATGTCTCCATCAGCCTCTTGATTGGCTAGGTACTGCAGAATCTCCTTGGCACACATGTGGAAACCAGAGCGGAACATCTCCTCTGACTTCTCGTGGCTGACAGAGGGCTGGTCTGTAAACACAGCATAGTCAGAAAAACTGCAACTCCCCATGACCCCTTTGAATACCCCTTTGAAGGTGAAATCTGATGTAGATAGGATACTGTGATGTAATATGTGGTGCCATTTAACCCTCATGTATTCAACCACAGATATTCTTTTATGTAACCCCTTTTCCTATACTACTAAAAATTTGTTTGAGACATTTCCCCTTCAAAAGCAGAAGGCTATATTTGAAGTCACTGATTTGCATGCAATTCTGCATAATCCTGTTATTGTGTGCTCAGCTCAGTGACTTGTATTGTGTCCAACAGAATCATTCGGCGTGTGTGTATGCTCACACGCACGTATCTGTGTGTGTGTGTTTATGATTTCCAGCTCACCAATTTGCATGCCATTCTGTAGAGCAAGGATCTTCTGCTGCTGTTGCTCCAGAAGAGAGGTGAGGGCTTTCACATGCTTGAGCGTAAGCTCTAAAACCACAGCCTTCTCCAGATGGCCCAGAGTCTAAAGGAGAGACATGCTGTCAGCACATCATCGTCTCTTATGTAACACACAGAAACTAAGCTCTACTACACAAACACAAGGTCTTGGCTGTCCGAACATCATAATCAACAACATCGCAACAGTAGCAAAAGCCCTCAGCTAAGAACAATCATTAAGAAAAATACAAAAATGATATCCTAAAGAGTAGCACAAATTTCCTAAATAATATCTACTGGCCTTATGTAGTAATTATATGATTATATGTAGATATTTTTGATTTTATTTGCTGGCAGTGCTTATTTTAGGCAATTTTCATAGTACAAACTACATAGCACATGCCAGGGGACACTCCTGTTGGTGAAGTGCTGTATGAGCTCAGTCATTCATACAGAGCTGCTGACGCAGAGTGAAGTGGCTGTAATAGCACTACATAACCACTCGATGGTGTATGCAACTAAAGACAGTGAACAGACTACAGCCGACCACACTATCGCCCCCATACATGAACTTACCGTGAGTTTCAGGTGCTCTGGCAATAAATCCTTCAACTGAGCGATGCACTCATTTATCCGGTCACGCCTTTTCTTCTCAATAAGTCTGTGAGGCAGCTTGTAGGTTTCCTGCAAAACAGTACCATTATTGAGTAAATTAAGCTTATCTGAAAACACGTAACTCTTTATGATCAGCAACAGACACACTGATAGGGAGGACTCCGCGAGTTATGTCATAGCAGAAATTAGGTCAAACACTTAGGAGACCATGGGGAAGAGCAGCCTAATTTTGCACCTTTTAATAAAACACACTGCGCCTTGGCAACATTATGAGCACATAAATACAATATCAACCAACCTTGCTTTCCTCCCCTCTCTTCATTCCCCGCCTTGGTTTATAAACATACATCGGGAAATCCATCCTGAAGAAACGTGAAGAAAGCACAACTGTGAGCTAGGAGGTAATGATTTGCTGAAGCTGTGTAAGACATTATTGCAATGAACATTAAGAAGTGCATTTCAGGTGAAGGTGACCACAGTCAACTGGAGGTATTTTTCTTAACTTCAACTTACCCCTGCATGTCTGACAGATCAGCCGACTGATGTTTGGACAAAGGAGGTGGTTGCGCGCCTGGAATTCGCTCCATTGTTTTTACTCCAATTTCGCAGTCAAAGTCGCGGTACTTCTCCAATGCAATCACAAGCAAACGCGCATTTATCAAGGTGTTTACTGAAAATACTTGTAAAAGCACTTGTCGCTCTAATGCGTTGAAATGCTTCAATCGCAAAAAAAAGAAGTCAATTTAGCATGATTTCATTCCTGTTGTTGTAATGTAAACGTTATGTTGAGATGAAACTGGTTCAAGTTAGTCCCCGCGTTTTCCACACCGTGCTCCCACCGCAGAAGGTAACCCTCTTGGTGGCGCGTTGGGAAAGTGGGGGAGGACAGAGCGACGTGTTAAATAAACCCTCTGACTCTCCGCTCAGCCTGACCTACCTCTGTCACATGAGGCTCACGTGTTAAACGGCGCTGTATCCTCGGCGGAGGGGCCGCCCATTTCTACGGATAAGGAGCCTCAGTGGGCGGACGGCGGCCGACGTCAGAGCGGAGGGCGGCGCGCCTCGGATCCCGTGTACCACCACGCTGAAGTGTATGGAAACAAGGCTGCGCGCGCCACGGCCCGGGAACGTGGTGGCGGCAGACCGGTGCCGAGGTTCAGCAGAGGTAGGCATGAGCGCCACTGAGGTATTATAAGGTAGATTACGGGGAACTCCTAAGTCCTTAAACCTAAGTGAGTGCAATAAAAGTGAAGAATAAAGTAAACATCAGAGTGAAAACAACAATCAACATAAGAGGACACCCAAGGCCACTACTCTCTCTGAGCTGTCTGCGCCACAAATATTATTTTGACCAAACATTCGTGTCTGTTATCATTAATGACCCCACTCACAAATCTAGTCGATGTTACGGGGTTGCCAAATCTTGGTGGCGATTAGTCTTGAGCAGTGGGTTTAGTGAATAAACAGTCCTGGGCTTGCTTGGGACGATCAAGCCCAGCCAAGGATATGTGTGTTTACAAAGGCGCACCTCACTTAACTGTATTTGTTTGTGTGGTGCAATTCACCAAGTAAACAAATGACCACAAAGCACAGCTATGGACGGTCCTGACAGCTTGTCTCCACCTAATTCTATTCTTATAGCTCGGGATAATGCAAGCAGGTCCACAGAGTACCCTTAAGAATCAATGTAGATTTTTTTATATTGATTTTCTTCACATTATTGTTATTATTAAATTTTTATAATAGATCAGCTCTAAAAATTCTATCAACTCCTAAGCTGGTGAAAGATGCAGTTGGACTCCAGACAGTTAAGAGTCTGGTCACGGCGTTATTCACCGCCAGGGAGAAACACGTGCACCCCTGTGTGGAACTGTGTGTGTGTGTGTGTGTGTGTGTGTGTGTGTGTGTGTGTGTGTGTGTGTGTGTGTGTGTGTGTGTGTGTGTGTGTGTGTGTGTGTGTCTACTGGACTTGTCAGTCTAATATTTTTGTGCACAGTTATGACTGTATGATGATGATCTCTCTCTCTCTCTCTCATTAGTGAAGGC
>OMLB01053778.1:0-12048 GCA_900302555.1 Myripristis jacobus
ATTTCATCATCTCAAAAGCTCCATGACACGATTAGGTTAACCGGAGTGGACAGGATCACTTCAGATGGATATTCTGTTATTGTTGAGATGAGATACTGTACTGACGTCTACGTCTTAAAGTGTCCAGCTGCAGTTCTCAGTTAATTCAACTTAAAACAACCCTTCAATCTCATTTGAGGTCGAATAAACACCACTTACTGATTTAATTGTCATTAAAAAAGTTAAATACCAGGTCCCGGCATCCATATCTTTTTCAGATGAGACATCACATAAAAAGTAGACACGACATATTCATGATGTTTTATGGTAGTAATGGACTTTCTCCCAATGAAGACACAGTGTGAAACCATCCAAATATTGCCACTCAGCCTGTGCACTGATTAATCCTATAAATCCAAATGCTTTTGAAACAAGCGCAACAGGATGACTCTGCCCATGCCAGGCCCAGTTCAAGGGTTATAGTGAACTAAATACCCATCTGTGTGAGTCTGAAATCCTACAGTTTCAACAACTGGCTCTACCACTAGGTCTTTTATTATCAATTATTATTTGTTATTATGAGATAATTTTTATGGACGATCGCAAACAACAGAAAAAATATTGCATTAAGCAGTGCTGGGAAAGTTTGTGTTGTGTTGCTATTATAAAAATCTGTTGTTGAAAATTGTAGCCCTGGGATGAAGCTGGTATTAGCATCATATTTTAATTAATTAATGGAAAAAGCATATACATAGTGGAAGGAAGTAAAAAAAAAAAAAAAAAAAATGCAGACACCAGAGCTCAGCGAACTCGGTAGTTTTTAATCTCTCTCAGTAACGCCCTCCCAGAATACACAGGAACTTAATCCCCCAAGAAGGAAAATCTGATTCAGTAATTTGTGCTCAAGTCGGAAGATACATTTGAGGGCATTCAGGGGGAAATGACATCATCATCATCATCATTAAACTCAGTCAAATAGTAGGTCAGTAAGATCAGACTGGTGCCGATTTGACTTATCCAGCTGTCCCAGAGTTTGCCTACAAATAGTTGCATGTTGACTCTTTTATTTTTTTTTATTTTCATGCGCAAAGCTCGTGTTGTGTTTCTTGCTTTTGAGGAGCTCAAACAATGCGGAGCACAGACACTCGTGATCCCCGTCCAGTTTCATTCACATCTGAGTTTTAATCTTTTCGCCCGTCTCTAATGGGTTCTATAATGGCTGTTTGGACAATAAGAGAACAGCGAGGATTAGTCCTTTTTTTCTCCCTTTAATTTTAAGGCTGTAAGCTATAGCCAAGAGTATATTATATATGTTAGCATTTAGATTATTGTCAAATTGAGGGCAGAATGACACGGGGTTATGGAGATTTGTAGACATACCAGGTTCTAGATTAAAGAAATGCTAGAGTTGCTTATGCTTATGCTTGTGATTGTTATTGAAGACGGAATTACATTGTAGTTTGAATTTTTTTTTTTTTCTAGGTTAGCCATGTAGGCAAGATATTAAGCAGGTCAAGAGAGAGGACGTAAAACATAGAGGATGCTTAATCTTTTGAGTGTATTCCAACAAGTAATCCCTGAGTAGATTTCCAAATTAAAGCTTTGGATACATAATGATGTCTCACACAAACACAAACACAAACAAACACAAACACAAATACACAAAGCCACAAATGCACACACACCGAGACAACATCTTCAGGCTAGATGGTTAACAAGTTTGTGCTAAATTGTTGCTTAAAGGTCCTGGCTGCTCCTAATAATGCCCACTGTAGATTTCGAGCCGATGCTTATCCCAGGTCACTATGGACAGTTTCAACTTTTGCCCCTGACCAGCCTGATGCAGGAATAGAAAACTCCAGCCTCATATAGAAAGGAACTTATTTGGGATTAAATCCAGATATCCCTTTTGTTGCATTTGACAGATGCTCCTCTGCTGCTCTGTTACACAACGTGCAAGCACTTTGTGTCACACTGTAAAAAAAAAAATTCCTTGTATGCATGCATATTTTTAGCAGTTTTCATTTGTGTTTGATCAGAGAGCATCAGCATGGACGAGGACACTTCCGAAGCTCTTACACACCACAGACCCGTGCTTTTATTTTACCAGCACATGTATTGTAAAAAGACTTCTAGGATTCATTTGTCTCAATAATAGTTTTAAAGATAGGTTTGAAAGCAGTGCACACTTTGGTCATCCATAAAACATTGGTGAAAATGCTAGCAATTCGCTGTGGGATGTGCAGCAAAAAAGAAAAAAATGTGGCGTGACCACACAGTGTGACATTTTCAGAGCAAACAGCAAACAGCCGTCCACAAGTGTCAGGCAAGCTGTGGAAGCTCTCCGTGTGATCTGTGCGGAGGGAGATCCCACAGCGAGGAAGTGTGGCAAAGCAGCTCTCCTGGAGGAGCGCTAACTCAGGATGTACACATGCAACCGGAGTCTCCAGGGCACAGTTACTATAGAAACCTCCTGCACATTTGGCCTAACAGGTGCCTTGTTTTTATAGCAGCACCTCATTGCATAACAAGCCTCACATTCAAGTGAGCGTTAAGGTAACAGCATCAACTGCTAGTGAAGTAAAGAGCTTAGCATCCACGTCATTAGAGTCATCCAATGAGATTGTATGGTTTTGCTTGGCAGGTGACCATAACCTGTACTTCCAGGCTTTAACCCTGAGATACATCCAAGTTCAATTTCCAAAAAATTCTGTCTCAGTTTACCAAGCTGTTCAGACCAGTTTTAGTAAGAAATGCATAATTAAAAATGAATAGGTGGCTTAATAAATTTCTTACAAAAGGGGACTTTTATTCCTTCTGTTTTGGACAAAAATGTGCAATAATTGCTTCATAAAATGTTATTCATATTCAATTTCTTGAAAATTAGGATTGAAAGACCCTTTTTTACGCTCTATTCTTAAACTGAGCATTTGCTGCCCTTGAAGGCCTTGTGAATACAGCCTCTGAGACTCTCCCAAAATCACAACAAATTAAACATGTGATGCTGTCATCTTTTGGAAGTTCCACCGGTGAAACTTTCCCCAAAAGCTGAAGTTTTCCCATGTCCCATTACTGGCATATTTCACACCAGGAGATGCACTCATTTTCATGATGAAACCTGAAATGGGACATGAGATATTCCTATTCTCTTAGAAGCGTCCCGGTGCCTCTGTGTTTTGTTCTTTGGGCTGATAATGGAGCGCTTTTCTCTTCTTTATAGGCTGATGATGGTACATGAATCTATTCACGTGATTTACGTCTTTCTGTGGACCGCCATGCCCCCTTTATCCAGTCAGTGTGAGGAGTTAGTTCTCACTTGGCCCATGACCAGCCTTTTCTCAAAATTTCATGCAGCTCCATGATTCATGACTTTTTATGAATGGACTTGCTGGGTGAGGAGTGTTTCAGAGACCAGGACCTGCCTGACAGCAGGGTGCTGGCTGCTCTCAGCATTTCTGCCTGCCTGGTTGGTTGGTTAGTCGGTGAGATCTACAGCTGTTCTCACAGCAACGTGCTCCCACCCAGCTGTTTCCCTGCCATTATGAAATTATGCTTCTCTCAGATTGACGTGGCAGTCCAGCTTGTTCTTAGCTGAAATATTTGCTGTAATGCCTCTCCGCTGACAATAAAGATCAGGGATGGAGGCATCAAGCTGAAATTTTTTGAACTGCAACTTGATATCCATCTGGCTCAGTGTAATCCCTTTTGCTCCAGTGCATTTTAGTGCTGCTGCCTGGAACAAATTTCAAGTGCCCCCTTCAGTTTAAATAATGGTGACGATACGAGCGCGTGTACTTACTGACTCATCCGCTCCTCTTCCCTTTGGAGTCAGAGGTCACAGGGCTACATGTGGATGTTTTTAACTCTGATAAAGCAGCATGCACTGTACCGTCGCTATATCTGTCCCAGCTTCTTTTGTATTTGCAGGAAATCGTTCCTGTGAACTGTTTAATGCCTCTCAGGACAACAAGAAGCTCATTGACTTGGCTTTGTGCATTTTAATTTACTCTATTTTACCCAGGTCACTGTGTTTTAGTTATTTGATCCTTTTATTCTTTTTACCTTTTATCATTGCACCATTGCACCATCTCATACACTATAATTTACTATTTATACATGCATAGTATTTTATTATGTTGACTATGTCCTTGAGGTTATTGCTTATTTGTACATGTGTATGTCTGTGTGCATGTATGTCTGCTGCAGTAACTGTGTGGGGATTCTAATCGATCCTCAGTTACAATCACCTGTCCTCCTTCTTTTCCTCTGTTTTTGCATTCAACCAACCTGTTTGTTGTCTGTCATTTGTGCATTACAGGAAGTGTCCAGATGGGTTTGACTGCCTAAGAGTGGGAAGGAATCCTAATTATGGCTATACCAGTTTTGACACCTTCGGCTGGGCTTTCCTGGCTCTTTTCCGGCTCATGACACAAGACTACTGGGAAAAACTGTTTCACCAGGTGCAGTTTTGGAATCTCATTTCTTTTAATCATGTTCCTTTTGCACGCTTATATATAAATGAAGTAGTTTTGTTCAGTGAAATATCAAATAAACATGCTTGAACATGTGAGTTGTTGTGTCCTGACTTCACTACTCCTCCAGACTCTGCGCTCAGCTGGGAAGACCTACATGGTGTTCTTTGTGCTGGTTATCTTCCTGGGCTCCTTCTACCTGGTCAACCTGATCCTGGCTGTCGTGGCCATGGCCTACGAGGAGCAGAATCAGGCCACCATCGCCGAGGCCTGGCAGAAAGAGAGGGAGTTTCAGCTGGCCATGGAGCACCTGCGCAAAGAGCAAAGAGTAGGTGTAGTCTTTAGCCTTATACAGACACCAAGAGCACCAAGAGCTATAGATGTTCAAGTTGTTCCCATTTTCAAAATCTCAGAGCCAGAGGTCGCAGATATCCAAAAGTAGTCACTCTTCTAGGGTTGAATCTCAAACTTAACACAAGACAAATAGTGCTTGTTGACATCAATTCTGTCTGTGCAAAGTTGGCAGCAAAACGACAGGCACAGGCACAGGAGACGGACTCCGTGCTGTCTCCCGAGTTGTCTCCGTTCTGTATGAAGATGGGCAGCATACGGCGGAGCAGCAGGAGGAGGAGATCTCACAGGACGCTGTCAGAGGAGACAGCAGAGGAGGCTGCCGAAGACAAATCTGACCCTTTGGATGAGCCAGTGGTACAGCACTTATAACCTTAACTTTTCACTCAGCCTGTAATGTTCTGGTTAAAATGCATAGGAACTGATGTGTTTTGTGTTTTCTGTGTCTGTAGGCTCCACTGTCTCCCATGCCCGTCCACCCTCTCCTGGCCACGCTCTCCTCCCATCCCCTCAGCACCCGCAGAGGAAGCCAGAACAGTATCTTCAGCTCTTTCCGGGCCCGAAACAACTCGGAGGCTGACTTTGGGGACGACGAGTACAGCTTTCATGGGGACTTCATGAGGAGTCGCACCAATTCAACAGCCACTCCCTGGAAGAAGAGGACGGGCAGCGTGAGGAGCCACTGCTCCCAAGTCTTCACCCCGAGTCTCAACATCAACGGCCGACTCAACATTTCCCTGGACCAAAACGGAGTCACCACAGTGGGGCTGCTCACCCCCACCTCCATGCCCGCTTACAGTATGGAGAAGGTCAAGGAGGACACGGTGAGTGATGGAGGGCCATCTCAACTAAGACTGCACTACAGAAGAGAAACTCATCAGCAGCAGCCATCACACTCAAATTATTTTGTTTTCATGTTAAACTTTGCCTTAACAGCTCACCAAATAAAAGAAGTAAAGAGGCATACATTTTTTAAACTGATAACGGCATTAGTGTGCTTTTTTTTCTTGTTTCAGTCTGTGTTTCTCCTGTCTTGTGTTGCAGGAGCCCGTCTGTGCGGAGGAGACAAGTCCCAGGTTTGCGCTGCAGCCTTCCCCTTCAGTGACTGAGCCTCAACCGCTGCACAGGAGAAGAGGACTGAGCTCCGTCAGCTTCCTCAGCGATGCTATGGATGGTGAGTTGTTTAAGAGGTCAAAGGTCACTCACTCAGACTTTTTATTCCCACCAGCAACAACCTGCTCGGGATAAAATGTGAATGCTGAGACTCATCACATTATTTCATCAGGATGTCTCTCTCACATCTTTTCAAGAATTCATCACTTAAATCAAGAACAGGTTTTTTAAAAAAAATGATGTTTCACCCGTTTAATACAATTTGCCAAAATTTTACATTGCCGCAAATCATTTTGCTAATCATGTGGGGGCACTAAAGATTTCACAACATATGATCCAGATCCCTCTATTTTCAATCTGAATTTTTGTGTGTGCGTTTGGTCAGCAAAACACAACAGTGCTGCTGCTTTTAGGAAAATATGTGTGGGAGACTTTATTACGGTGATGGAGTACTGATGTGAAGAAAGTTTGAAGTCTCTGAAAGTTCATTTTCATATCATAGTGGAATGAATGGAAACCAATGTCTGGATAAAAGGCAGGAAGAAAATATATTGGAGTTCTAAAATGCGACTGCTTGCTTTGGGAAAAGATTAGCAGAAAGTTGGAGATATTACGGTAAACATGCAGGATCACTGGTATAACCAATGGTGTTTAAAATGAAAGACAAAGAGATGGTAATTATTTCAAGGGAAATTTTTAACAAAAGGTGCTGTTCAAGCCCTATAAATGAGCAGCCCAACTCAAACCGAGCTCTCTTTGTCTTTTCTGTGCAGAGCTGGAGGAGTCGAGGCAGAAGTGCCATCCCTGCTGGTACACATTTGCCAAGAGATACCTGATATGGGACTGCTGCCCCTCGTGGCTGAAGATGAAGGAGTGTGTGAAGTTCATGGTAATGGATCCTTTCCTGGATCTGGGCATCACCATATGCATTGTCCTGAACACCCTCTTCATGGCCCTGGAGCACTACCCCATGACTGATGAGTTCAATGGGATGCTCTCAGTGGGCAATCTGGTAAGGGTTTTAATAACCACAGATGTGATAAGAGTGGGCAGGTTTCCAGGATACAGGGTTAACACTCACTTTCTCCTAAGTGCTATTGGGTGGTGTGTAACCAGTGGAGTGGACTGAAAGCCTCATTAAAGAGGCAGTAAACCCAAAAAGGAAAGAGTACAAGAACATGCCATTCAGATAATGTATTTCTATATCAGGCAGCGTGTGTTTTTTTTTTTTTTTCCTCCCCAGTTATGTTGAACAGGACTTAGGGAGATAATTGCTTGCAAATTATGTAGACAGCAAAAACCAAACCCATGTTATTAAATATTAACATGCTTAATCTTTGTGGTATAAATTTATTTGTATTTTTTCATCTCCCCCTACTGGTAAATTAGAAAATCTGCTGATGTCTTCAAGATTCATAACACACATCTTCATTGAAATGTTTTGATTTGAAGACTTGAGTTTGTAGGTGCATGTCAGGTTGTTTTACCCATTTTACCCTGTACTGTGGTGGCATGTGTGTGTGTGTGTTAAAACTGTGCTTTCTTTAAATCTCTACAAGCTGGACAAACTAATAAAAAAAATGGATTGTCAGCTCTGCTCAAAATGTGCTTCACAGTAACAGTAACTAACTTTTTAAAGGGTGTAAGTAGCTAATTTCAGTTTCTGTTACTGTAACTGAGTAGCTCTGTTGGGTATGTCTGTCCTCTCAGCCTTTTATAATTACATTGAAATGATCACGTGACAATCTTCTCTTTGTACATCAGTGATATTGTCTCTACATGATTAAAATAACAATAATTACAGTTCAGTGGGATACTTTGGTATTTTTGCTCATGTTTCCAAGTGTTTTGCTGCACTGTGTGTCTCCTCCAGGTGTTCACAGGGATCTTTACAGCTGAGATGGTGCTGAAGTTGATTGCCCTCGACCCGTATTACTACTTCCAGCAGGGCTGGAACATCTTCGATGGCATCATCGTTTGTCTCAGTCTGATGGAGTTGGGCCTCTCCAACGTTGAGGGGCTGTCTGTCCTGCGCTCCTTCAGACTGGTAATGCCAACCCGTACCTCTCACTGTGATTTTATTTCATGTCATATACATAAAAAATGCTGCTTGTTTTTCTTTTTTAATTATTCATTGTGGATTGTTTTTGTAATCTGAGCACAGAAGAGAAAATTAAAAGACAATTGTGTCATATGAAAGATCAAGTTTGTGCAAGGAGCACTCGCTTTAGTAAACCCAGCCACGACTAATCTGTCTAATCTATCATCCATTATTGAGATTGTGCTGTGTCATCACTGAGATTAAAGAAGTGGATGGCATTTTTAACATAGTCATTTCAGGTATCATGAATATGAAATGTCATTAGATTAAAATTAATATCAATTGAATAAATGCATATAATTACATTATTCATAAAATTAATCTTTGCTATCTTTTACTCTTCCTTTTATACAAGCAAAGATGGAAAAATCATTGTAATCTTCAAACAAAGAATCAAGGGCCAACCTAAAACCTAAAAACAGACTCATAAGCCTTCAGTGCAGCAGTGTTGTACGTCTTGTAGTGGTCGTGTAGAGAAAGAGCAGAAGGATGCTGAAAGATAAAGACGGTAAAAGAAATAAAAAGGCAGTGTTTGTTTTCACCTTTCTCCCTCCATCAGCTGAGAGTCTTCAAGCTGGCAAAGTCCTGGCCCACTCTCAACACCCTCATCAAGATCATCGGTAACTCCGTGGGCGCCCTGGGCAACTTGACGCTGGTGTTGGCCATCATCGTCTTCATCTTCGCTGTGGTGGGCATGCAGCTGTTTGGCAAGAACTACCAGGACTGTGTGTGTAAGATCTCCATGGACTGCCAGCTGCCCCGCTGGCACATGAAGGACTTCTTCCACTCCTTCCTGATTGTGTTCCGGGTGCTGTGCGGGGAGTGGATCGAGACCATGTGGGACTGTATGGAGGTGGCCGGGCAGCCGCTCTGCATCCTGGTCTTCATGTTGGTCATGGTCATAGGGAACCTGGTGGTGAGTGCAGAATTTAAGACTTTTATATAATTGAGTGTCCATTATTTATGAATCCATCATTATATGGTAACAGGAGGCCTGTCTATAGAGTGAATGCCTCTTGACTGCCAAAGCAAACCAACTGTGTGTGCTATCGGGTCCAAATGATGATGTCATGTGTAATCGGGGATTACGTTACACCAATGAGGATTGGTGATTTCATATAATGAGGATGGGACCTGCCTGGGGAGTGATTGGTGCCTCGCAGTGCTGAATGCTGCAGGCTGATGTTAATGTCAGAGGTCTGTGGCTTCTGTGGTTTGTGGATTTTTCCTTCAGGGCGCTTGAACACCTGCCACTATCTGAGGCAAAAAAAAAAAAAAAAAAAATGCTTGGGTCATGGCTTCATGCTAACTGTCTTGCAGATTAGCATTAGCCGATTTCAAAACAGATCTAGTCTGGACAACATATAAACCATCTGTTGTCCCACCAGAGTCACATATATGTATTATCTACACATGCTGCCATGCAAACTGCAGTCGCAGCAGACACACAATGGGCTGGAACGGCTTTACCGCTGCTTGAAGTGCAACAGGGCTGAATGTTTTATCCACTGCTAATGAATTAAGCCCTATGGGTGAAATTGTGACCTAAGCCCTGTGCAAGGGATCAGCCAAGGCTATGGTACAATATGTTCCAGCGATGGTCCCAGCCCTTGGACCAGGTACTGATGCTCATTTAACATAAAAGACAGCTTCAATATCACTGCTTGAAGCTGTTTTTATATATTTACATACAACACTGCTGTTGCCTCTGTACACAGCTGCTGTCACTTGGTGCCGTAACAAGTGTATATGCTGTTGGTGGGTTGGTTTACCCATATGGTGATTTGTTGTCCAGCTGTGTGCTGGAAGCTGACATTAATGAGAATGGATAAAAAAAAAATCCCAGAATCCCAGACAGCCAGCAGTAGCTGCATTTCATTCATGATGAGTGTTGTTTCAGTTTGAATCTGGTGGCCTCCATTTCCATTTCCAGTCCAAAAATATTACCACAAAAAAATCATTTAGAAGCATCTACAATTGTTTGCTCAAAATAGGATAGTGAATTTTACATTTTTTTTCATAACAGTAGTCCAGTCTGCATGAATGAAAGCACATATTTTTCCACATGCCATTTTCATAGCTTGTTTAATCAACAGAGCTTAGTTTTACAGCTCGAGTATTAAACAAGGTGAACTAGGCCTCCTCCGGCATCAATCAGGCTAGAAAGAGTTCAGTGTAATCCGAGTCCAAAAAAGAGACAGGAGCAGCGCTATTGGTCACTGGTTTTTACAAATCATGTTAAACACATATCCAAGTAGTGTAATACACCATCAAAGCGGATCTATCATGTATCTGTTGTTAAACCGTGTCAGGCTTTAAAAAGAGCAGGGATTTGAGAGGGAACTTCCTGTTGATATGGCTTCAACACCTGTTTCCTGCGTGCCCTCTGCTCCCTCTGCCATTAAACTGCTAGTTTGTCACACATTTAATCCCATGCTTTAAAATGTATCCGACTGTCAAAAATACTTTCAAACCTTTTTGTTTAATATATTTTTTTAGTATTAACTGCATGGCTTATGGCTGATACTGCCTTTTAAATGCAAATCTATTGACTTTACAGTATAAAAACGAATATATCTGTGGTTGTATAATAGCAGCAGTGTAATTATTTTATCTGACAAAAGTAATAATAATAAAAAAAATAATTCCCTCACACTGTAAGTAATAATTAGCATCGCATAGACGCTCACAGTGACTCTATTGACTTGTTAGGGAGAAGATCAGATCACAGCAGTGCTCCTTATGGAGTTTTATGGGCAGAAACCTCCTGTGCGCATGAATCATGTGAAAGCTGTTTATCCCAGGGATTAGCCAGGATGCTTAGGGGCGAGAAGGTCGAAGGGCATTCATCACTAATCATCTGCTCATGCTCCCTGTCTCTGACTGGCTCATTGGCCCGGCCCAAAGATGATCCTTACCAACTGTGCACATCACACACACACACACACACACACATTGCAGAGGTATGCTAGATGCCACAGCTCTCTAAGCTAGTAGATAAATTACTTGGGAGCAGGATGTTTGGACACTTGAGTCCATGGGGCAGCGTAGCCGGCGGCCCTACAAGCCATATGTGTCATGACTGGGTGCATCCTCCTGCACTGACAATACAGGATTTCCTAATGTTGGCAAAACACGGTGCGATGTCATGTCATGTCATGTCCTTTACCCCTGAACTCACATCAACAGCGCTGTTCTTTTCAGAGTGCTTACAGCTGAGGTTTTTCAAAGTGGGAGGCAGGCGTCGCCAAACATTTTCAGGGAGGCGCCCCGATGGCTCACCTGGTGTAGCACGTACCGCATTTCAAGGCTCGGTCCTCATCGCAGCAGCCTGGGTTCAATTCCTAACTGAGCCCCTTGGTGGATGTCATCCCCTATAATTTCTGTCTCTCGCTACTGTCACTGTCGAATAAAGCAGAAATTTAAAAAAATCTTCTGGGAGGCTCAGAGGATAAGAGGGTAAGGGTGAAAATTCATGTAGGATTTCTGAAATACTATTAAAAAAAAAAAAAAAAAAAGAAGACCAATCTGCCGAATAGCCTGAATATCTGGCATTTGGTTAAAGGGATAGTTCAGAGAGGTAGTTGTAGGTCAAGAGTCAGAGAAACTAATAGATGTCTTTTGTGCAGTTTGAGGTAATGCTGAGCAGCAATGTAAGGACATTAATTTCCTGCATATCTATGGGATCATGCTGTTGCTATTTGCTCTTATAGGCAAACAGTCTCAGAAAAAAACTTTGAAAAGCTCTGGCTTAGTGAGGACTATAGATGCTTAATGAACCAGCCAATAAAAATGGTCAAGTTTATTATCATATGCTTAATACAACAGAATAAAATAATGGGTGAACAGAAGGTATAAAGAATAAAAGACATAAAACATGACGTTCAAACATAAAAAACTTTCACACATAATGGAACTTATGATTTAATAATTGTAATTGCATAAATCTGATGCATTTGTGTGGTTTGACTCTCACCAGGTGCTGAATCTGTTTCTGGCTCTGCTGCTCAGCTCCTTCAGCTCGGACAACCT
>OMLB01053781.1:0-13582 GCA_900302555.1 Myripristis jacobus
GGAATCTCAGGTGCAGGCCCATTTAAATATGATTTGCATATTTAAATGGGGGCGTGGAAAGGGAGTGGTCAGGTACTTCAACATGTGCGCTCAATTCCACGTTGATTGGGATGTTCAAAGGAAATGTGCTTGGATTCATGTGTACGCACAGATTTATACATCTGGATTTTTTTGTGCGTACGACGTTTTCTGGATTTAAACGTACGCCATTTTCTAGTAGGAAATCCACGCAAGTCTTTATACATGAGGCCCCTGGAGAAGGCATTCGACCGTGTCCCCCGTGGTACCCTGTGGGGGGTGCTCCGGGAGTATGGGGTCCGAGGCCCTTTGCTAAGGGCTGTTCGGTCCCTGTACGAGCTTGGTTCGCATTGCCAGCAATAAGTCGGACCTGTTCCCGGTGCACGCTGAACTCCGGCAGGGCTGCCCTTTATCACCGGTTCTGTTCATAATCTTTATGGACAGAATTTCTAGGCGCAGCCAGGGGCCGGAGGGAGTCCTGTTTGGGAGTCACAGGATTTCATCGCTGCTTTTCACAGATGATGTTGTCCTGTTGGCTCCTTCGAAGCAGGACCTTCAGCAGGCACTGGGGCGGTTCGCAGCCGAGTGTGAAGCGGCTGGGATGAGAATCAGCACCTCCAAGTCTGAGGCCATGGTGGCATGCCCTCTTCGGGTTGGTGGAGAAGTCCTGCCTCAAGTCTTGTTCACGCGTGAGGGAAGGATGGAGTGTGAGATCCACAGGCGGATCGGTGCAGCCCCCGCAGTGATGCGGTCGGTGTACCGGTCCGTCGTGGTGAAGAAGGCCGAAAGGACAAGATCGCGGATACAAGCGGCCGAAATGAGTTTCCTTTGCAGGGTGGCTGGGCACTCCCTTAGAGATAGGGTGAGGAGCTCGGTCACTCGGGAGGAGCTCGGAGTAGAGGCACTGCTCCTCTGCATCGAGAGGAACCAGCTGAGGTGGCTCGGGCATCTGTTCCGGATGCCCCCTGGACGCCTCCCGGGGGAGGTGTTCCAGGCATGCCCCACCGGGAGGAGGCCCCAGGAAAGAGGGACTATGTCTCTCGGCTGGCCTGGGAATGTCTTGGTGTCCCTCCCGAGGAGCTGGCGGAGGTGTCTGGGGAGAGGGAAGTCTGGGCGTCTCTGCTTAGACTGCTGGCCCCGCGACCCGGCCCCGGATAAGCGGCAGACGACGAGTACGAGTACGCATCATAAGATAACCCTCGACCACGACTATCCTGCGGAGATTATGGCCATGAGGAGGGAATACGCAGAGGCTCAGAGGGTCTTAAAAGGAAAGAACCTGCGGTTCCAGACAATATCCCCGGCTTGTCTGAAGGTGTTTCATGAAGACGGAACAAAAAACTACAACATGGTGGAGGAGGCGACGGCCGACCTTGCGAGCCGGGGGCTCCCGGTGAAAGTGGTTGCTCCACCTGCAACTCTTACGGAGAGACTACAGAGATAGTCGTCATGGCAACCCACAGGGGGGCAACGCCTTCAGCGGAACAGAGGAGCTACGGGATACAAGGAGAGGCTGCAAGCATACAGACATGAAGAGAAGTAGTCTGACTAGAAGGGATACACAATAGACGTCATAGCGAGTTATAGCTATTGTCGAGCCAAAATGGGGGGGTCTCTTTTTCTTAATGGCTGTTATCATAGCTGAAGGCCCTCTAATTCAGGTAGTAAATAGGGGTTTTCCTTCAAAGACTAAGGGAGGCAGTGGAAGTGATTCACTGTCGGAAGTGGTGTGGTTAAAAGCGTTCATGCTTCAGTTATCTACCACATATTTTTGTTTATTATTATTGTTTAATATTATTTTTGTGTTTGTTGACAGTTCAGTTATTCTCACTCATATTACTATGCAAGGTGATCCGGTGAAATTTATCTCTTTCTTTTAACGTAAATGGGGTTCTGAATCCAGTTAAGAGGAGCCAGATGTGGTCTAAGTTTAAGAAAGAAAAAGCCCAAATTGCTCTTCTTCAGGAAACACATGAGTCAAACAGAACACGCAAAATTGGGAAAAATGGCCTTCAAATACGTGTTTTCTTCTTCTGTTAATTCTAAACACAAGAGGGGTGTGGCTACTCTTATGTCTAATACACTTAATTATGAACATATCTCAGAGATCAGTGATGATGATGGTAGATTTGTCAGGGTAACCAGGAGAATTGAGGGGTCTGAAATAACATTACTAAATGTGTGTGCCCCTCCAGGAAGTAATTGGTCATTTTATAGGAGCATTTTTGATTTAATGGTGGATTCTCAGGGGGTGGTTGCTTGTGGGGGAGATCTTAACATCAGACTCAATCCTAAATTGGACTCTTCCAGTCAGAATAGTCAGTACAACCCACTAATAAGAAAAGTTAATTCATACATGGAAGAAATGGGAAATCACTGCTTTTAGCTAGGAAAAAATGTAATACTTTGTGGAAACTAAATTCTCATATACTTAACGACCCCACTATGGTGTCTAACTACAGGAGGGTATCACTAACCCAAACCCCAGTTTAAAGCAGGAAATTAGGAGAATTCAGGGTAAAATCAATGATATTTACACAAGAGGCCCAGAGGAAGTTGATTTTCCTGAAGCAGAAGTATTATGAAATAGGAGGGAGGTCGGCAAAATTTCTGGCATACAAATTACAAAAACAGCAGGAGGACAACACAATCTACATGTGGAATGTTCTGGAAACCAAAATGGAGAGAATTCAAAAATGTTTTGAGGTCTTTTATAGGGAATTGTATTCCCTGCCCCATGCCTCTGAGGAGAACTGTATTGATGCTTTTCTAAGCTCTTTAGACTTACCCACAATCTCAGATCCACAAAACGAGGTTTTAATCAATCCAATTTCAATAGAGGAAATTAATGCAGCTATCACTAGCTTAAAGGCAGGAAAGGCAGTGGGGACAGACGGATACAATTCACAATGGTACCGTAGTCTAAGGACAGAACTAGTTCCACTATTACATAGGACATTTAATTGGGTTTTACAGGAGGGAGGCGATCATTTCATTTATTCCAAAAGAGGGGAAAGATAGGCAAGAATGTGGGAATTACCGACCAATCAGCGTTCTCAATTTAGACTATAAATTGTTCACTTCTATTCTTGCTCGCAGACTGGAGAAGTTACTACCTGATCTCATCAACCTAGACCAGGCTGGTTTTATTCATCATAGATAAACCTCTGATAATATAAGAAGAATATTACATATTCTAGGACAGATTCAAAACGACAAGATTCAATCAATCATTGTGAGCCTAGATGCAGAGAAAGCTTTTGACTCTGTCTTATATAGGGTGTTGGGGAAATTTTGTTTTCATGTTAGTAATTCAGATGCTATATGATAAACCTTTAGCACATATCAAGGTCAACAATGACCTCTCTGATGCTTTCATTTTGAAACGTGGTTGTAGACAGGGTTGTGCAATCTCACCCCTCCTCTTTGATTTATCTATAGAATCATTAGGTCAATTAATAAGGCAAAAACATAACATTACTAGAGTCCAATCTGTCAAACCGATTCCCCATCCAAGCTGTAATTGCTGATAAGGGTTTAATGTGTCACTTGGAAAGGATGGGAAACCCTTGATTAAGCCACACACTTAACATCTGTGAGATATACAAAATGCTAAGACTGTTCAGATGGTTTGGTTTTGACTCAGATTTTACTCCCAAAAGAGATGACATCAGCTTTAAATCATGAACAACGAATGGACTCACAACATACCTTTCACTTACTCAAAGAAATAATATACACAGTTTTGAATATTTGCAAGATAAACATGGCTTAGAACAGAATGATTTTCACAGATACCTTCAGTTACGATCCTATGTTGAACATGAATGTAAACTGATTTTTCGGATATCGAACTAAGGTTTTATCACATTATGAAATCTCCTATCACAATGACTCCATTCAGTCTCTTTACCTGGATCATGTCTCTTTCCTGGAATGTAGGAGAGATATAAAGCTGATTCAAATCCTCTTGGTGGCTAGTAAAAAATCAATTACTCGGAGGTGGCTAAGTCCAATTCCATCTACACAAGATGACTGGATTGGAATTATTCTAGAAATATTTATAATGGAAAAGTTAACCTATCAACTAAGAACCCAACAGGACAAATTTGATCAAATTTGGAATAATTGGTTAATATTTATAGCCCCAACGAGAGCAGACTTTATATGATCTCACTGGTATCACAATGTTGTAATCTATATTCTCAAATGTCTTTCTGATTATTTTTTTACTACTTTTATCAGCGGCAGCGGGTTAACCCTCATTGGTTCTTGTAAATAGTTTCACTCTTCTGTCAAGTTATATCAGGGTTGTATGCAACCATGTGTGCATAGAAGTCCCACCAGATTTTATTTATTTTTAGCACTCTTGGTAAAGTGTCCTAACGATAATACTATGGGCATTTTTGCAAGGCTGCTTGGTCACAATTGTTGTGAAAACTACACACTAGCACAGGGTGGGATCCATCTGGTCATAATGGCAACACCCAATCTTCTGCAGAATAAGCACAATCAGGGTTATATAGTTGGCCTGCATTACTCGTGAGATCTGACATGTGGGCCCAATTTCTATCGAACATGCCCATCAAAAACCTATAAAACCTATTTTAGGTGGGAGGCCCTAACTGCTTAATACCTAATGTGCTCTAGTAAGGCCTATCCTGTGCTTAACTGATCAAAGTGTAGAAGATCCTGTTGTGCTGTTAGTAAGACTATGTTTGACAATTACATGAACTCTGAATGTAACCATCATGTTCCCCAACTTCAGACCATGTATTTTGACTTTGAATTTGTCCTTTTAAGCCACCTTCAGTGGTACACAGAATAAATTCCTCAGTTTACTTCAGCAGACACCAGATTATACGCTTCTAAAGGTATACAAACAGGTAACACTTAGCCAAAATAGTCTCCACTTTAAAAATGTAAACCATTTTCTAGGTTAGTATTATCAGTACCTCCTTTAACCTCAACTCTGCTTTCTGTCTGGCTCTGCGCTCTTCTGCCAGCCTCAGACGACACTCTTCTAGCTCCATCTGCAGGACAAGCAAATACAAACTGCACACTGAAAGTCTTGGATGATGAAGCCTACTATACCACTATACATAATTCACAAACTATCACGGAGTAGGTGTTGTGCTCTGCAATTACCTTTTCATAGCACTGTTTTGAAAACAAAGATACAAAGTTTAAGTAATTAAACGTCCTGCTTTGGGAACCCATGGTGTGCCCAGCATGCCTGACCTGCATACGCTGAAACTGTTGTTCAGTGATCCTGTCTTGCAGACGGACAGAAGGTCTCTTCTCCACTTCTACCACCACCTCCTCTTCTTCCTCATCCTCCTCTTCCTCTGAATCTGATTCAACTGTAACTTTCACAGTAGCTGCACCCTGAAAAAGACCACAGATTTTACAGTATGAAAACAGACCACAGTAAAAATGTCATTTGAAAGCAATTCAATTACCCTTCTGGATTCCTGTCATAATGTTGGTCCGAGAAGTGGCAAATCTGGTTTATCTTGTACTCCAAATGTAAATAGCAAATACATAAGCCAACTAATTTATCTGTTTCATGATTGGTCAAAATTTTGCTACCTATCTAGACCAGTCACACCTGTTTGTAAGCAAATGTCTAGAGAAGGAAAGGTGTCCCTCACCTGAAAACTGTGCTCTTCCACAGTGACTCCAGGAGGCAGACCTCTGGAACAAACGCAGGTACCATGGTGTTAGTCTCACTATCAACGACCGATGACAAACAACCAATGGAGTTTTTGGCGACTAGCTAAAATACTGGGGTTTGTGAACAAACTGGGTGGTTGAACATAAACAAAAACAAGTGTATCATCAATCATGTGCCATGAAAGGCCATGTGTATGCTGGTTTTCAGTCCAAGAATAACACCAGGTCTTATCACTGATTAACAACCAGAGAGGAGGAACAAATCAGCATAATCATGTTTTGTTTTGTTTTGAAATAGTACACAGACACACTTCATTTTCATTTTATTATCCATGTCATTGTCCTATATCTATCAAGTGTCTTGGAATAAGAGGAATGATTGAAAATAGAATGAGCTCTTTAAATCACAGTGAATGATCAAGGAACCCTGTTCAGTGGTTGAAGCCAAGTGCTTTTTATCGGACAACATTCATCAATTCGGGTTCTGCTGTCATGCAAAACCTAAATCCTTTCCGAATGCAGTTTCTATTGATTGCACTGAAAGTGAATTGGCCAGCTAACACCTCCTCACCTCTGGCGCTCAGCACGAGCAGCAGTGCGCCAAGGCACATGACGGGAATGTGGCTTCTTTTGTTGAGCAACTTCTGGACTCCGTTCACCAGCTGATGCTCCTCTGCGAGGGGCTGCATCAGGAAGAGACCCACAACTCAAAAATAAACTAGACAAGAAATCAACAAGAATTCAGAAACCTAGCAATGAAACAACACAAAGCCTCAAGCAAAAGGTACTTTCTGTCCCCTTGGCTTGTCCCCTACTGAATTGGAGCTTTGTTGTTGTAAGAAAATGCAGGTTCTATGCATCACAGGCAAGAGAGAGGAAATCTTTACCAGCTGGAACTGTTTTCAGTTATTGATATTGAGACACAATAACACTTTCCCACTTTCTTAAATTACCACAGCGTAGGCACAATGTTAATGCATGCGCTTGTCTTTTCAACACACCAGCAAAAAATTTATTTTCATTTTTACATTTTTAAAAATGTGAAAAATATAAGCAGCACTTGATTTTAATGTCAGGCACAGATTTAGAAGATCAAATCCTACTCAATATTTTGAAACATTCTATTTTGAATGCCTGACCCATATTAAACACTTCAAATTATTTGAAGTCATTTCCAACTATTACAGCTAGCGAGAGGTCTTCCGAGTTGTAGCTGAAGTAACAAAATGAGAATAGGATGAACATTTCCAAAGGCAAAAGAGATAATGCTGAAGAGATTACTCTGACTGTGGTGCAGGAGGGCATGTCCAATACTGGCTTTGTTATCTAGTTGTAGACAAGAAAGCATGGACTGTTGCATGTTCTTGAAGAAAATGAGTTCAAAATCATGTTGAATTTAGGGCAATTATGATAAATGTATACGCATATGTACCTATCCTAAATGTGGCTTTCCCTCTGACTGTACTAGGCAGAGCTCGTCTCTTTGCACCAGGAGGTTTCTGCAGCTCTTTGAAAGTTGTTGGCTTGATCCAATAGTACTGCAAAACAAAACAGGGAACACAGAAGCCATCAAACACAAATAGTTACTGCTACATATAAGAAAGGTATGGAAACACTCATGCCCAGAGTTCCCTCTTCACTTAGATGTTGAATGAAATTTTCTTGGATATTAAATGAAACAGCTCAAAATGAAAAACCTGTTAGTATTTACTCACCATCATGTGAGTGAAAACACCAGTGAAATTTGTATGCCCACATTATTACACGTGGGAAGTTTGCTGGCAAGTTTATCAGCTTTTGCTACTTTCCAAAGTTTTCACATTTGCTCTTCCCAACATGATGCATGTTCACCCTCTGCTTGATGTAAACACGACTATGGCTGACAATATGGTAATAAACAGCATATTGTGATTAATTTTACAGATAATGCGATTGCAATATGATTCACAATTTTAGCAGAAATTTTTGCATCAAAATTTAAATTTTCACTGAAAAGCTATTAAAATGATGATGGTGTGATTTTTGCTGGGGTCTGCGGTAAAGAATCATGTTTCTTATATCTGGGGAATCCAATTTGAAGGCCAGTGCATCTCTGTAGCATCATAATATTTTATTTACAACAATATTGTGTCACACATTTCACCTGTTAGCAAAAACTGCAGCTTCTGAGATCTGGATATTACACTTGGTCATACTGCGATTTCGATAGTATTAAAAAAAACGTCCCGTCATTTTATTTGTTTTGGAAAGACTGAGGTGGAGTTATGAGAGCTAGTTCATTGCGTGTTATGTAGAGATACAAACTTCAGTGTTTCAACTGAAATGAGGGTGAGCAACTGCATTAACCCAAAACACACACACACACACACACACACACACACTCACCTCTGACAACTGGCCATCAGCATTCATCAGCACTTTCTCTATTGTGGTTTTCATCAGGACCTTGTCTGGAGGAAGATGAAAGAATGAATATAAAATAAACATTAAAGCATGACTATTATTGTTCCTGATATGTGATTATTAAAAAACAGGCAGTCAACCCTTATGGGTCGATTATATTTGTCTACAAAGTTTTAAAGGAGGAAGTGCTGGGTATTTCAGAAGGTTACAAACAGACTTGGCTGCAAAGAGAGTTTGAAAGAGCTTGGTGTGCAGCATCAACTATTCAGTAAGGCTGTATAGGGAAATATACTGATATTATATTGAGATTGTGACATGAAACAAGATACAGTCTGGATTTCAGTCATCATAAAATTATAGAATATCTTAAATGTTGTCTTCTTGGTGTTAAAGGCTGTATTACAGCAAAATTATTTAACGTTCTTTACTTATTAGACTGTTTTAGCTGATCCAATGACTGCCTCAATGCTATCATCTCCACATTATTAATGGCTGTTCCTCAAAACTTTACTGTGTGTAAAGAGAGCACCAACTATCATTCCCAAAATATTGCCGAATTATTGAAATCAAGATATTTGGTAAAAATTATTGTGATATTGGATTTTGTCCACCACGATGTTTTGAATTCTGCTCGGGGAGCATCTTACCAACTAATGGGTTATTCCGGATATCCAGCACACAAATGGTGGAGTTAGTTTTCAAGGCTTCCAGCAGACAGCGAGCTCCCTTGTTGGACAGACCACACTTCTGGAGGTCTACAGCTGTTTAAAAGCAGTCATGAAAGAGGAAGGGAGAACGTGAGCAGAACTCATAACCAAGACAAGTAGTGGAGAGGAGCACTGTGTCCTAATATTAATGTACACTTAACCTTTAACCCAAAGGTCCTCAGCCAATTCATGTGCAAGCGCTGCAGCCCCCCGGTCTCCTATTAAAGTGTTACAGTTGAGGGTGACGCGGCGAAGACCTCCCATTCCCTCAAATTGCGGGTGTCGATACCTTAGAGACTCTGCCCATGCTGCACCATGCCTCTGCATTCCCTGATGCTGAGAGAAATTTTGTATGTTTTACATCTTTTACAAAAATGTTATATTCTTGTAAAAGGCTGTGGAATGTTTTTCTGACCTTTCTAGAGTTAAATGAAAAAATTTCAACCAAATAATGAGTTACAGAGAAAGCCAGATGAGGTCCATGTCTATAATTTTTGTTTGCATATTCAACACTAGGTGGAGACAGAGTCAACAGAATTTGCAGAGCAGTGTTTAGTGTCTTGTAGCATTTAAGATACTATACCTTGATGATATTGGCCAAATGCTCTGCGCCTCTCCAGGTGAGATTACATCCTGTAAAATCTACAGTCTTTATGCTTGCAGAATACTTCACGCTTTGGCAAATGACTAAAAAAAATGGAAAATGACAATTAGAAAGAGAATGAACCTACATACAGTACAATTCCTGTAAGCACATCAAAGCAGCGTAAAAACAGTCCATTATAAAGGACTTTTTACACAAATCAGAGCGCCTTGAACCTTTTCAGACTGCCAACTAACAAAGATGTGCCCATGCAGAATGAAATGGACAATCTTTGCTTTATTTTAGATGTTGCTGCCCTGTCCTGAAGAGCATATGACTTTTTCAGAATGCCGTTACTGTTTGGACCCAGACCAGCACTGTCCATTTCTTATTCGTGGTACTTTATGGTTACAGTGTAAATTTTCTGGAAAAAACAAAACAAAACAAAAAAAAACTCTTATATTCATACCTTCTAAACCATCATCAGTTATTGGGCAGTGAGCAAGGGATAGGGTTTCCAAGGAAACACTTTTTGCCAGACCCTAGAAAAGAACAGAATAGAACAGAATAACAAATGTACTGTCAACAATCCGCATCTGAATCCTATTTCCATTTCCTTATACAATGTCAGCCTGTCTCTACCTTTGTCAAGGTGATGAGGTCCCTCTCTCTAAGTGGAAGCCCATTAAGCTGCAGAGTCTTGAGGTTGGAAGAGACAGTCAAACAGTCTCTCAAGGCCTTACATAACCTAAATGTCATGTCCTTAGACCGGACAGCTGGGATCTTCTTCCTGAAGCTAGACTTATAGTACCGACTATCTGAAAAGCGTAAAGAAAGACATTGACTGGATTAGCATTCATAGATGCACAGTTATGAAGTTACTTAAGTTTCTAGTCTGCCCTCTACTACCTATACTGAACATGTAAAACAAATGTCATTTCACACAGGTGTGTAGTAGCTGGGAAGACACAACGACATTTTCCCTCATGGTGTTAATGCAGCCTAAACATACTGAGCACTTGCAATGCACTTGTTAGTAATTAAGAGTGAATAAATATATAATGCTGTAGTACGCTGATGTGCTATGCTTCCTTACCGGTGTCTCCAGCACCTAGACTTGCTTGGTATGAGCTACTTATTGCAATATGGTGCAGGTGTTTGTTGATGGAGATGGCGTTGAGAATAGGTGGCCAGTCGGTGAGTTTGACCCTGTCTCCACTGAAGTTCAGCATGCCCTTGGGCAGGTTCATCTTGACAGCGGGGAGGGGCACTGAGTCCTGCCTGGCACAGACATACTCATAGTATGCCATGAAGTCCTGGGCACCCCGCTGCCGAATCTGAGCATTGTCTTGACCCATCCCAGGGCTAAGAAAAAACAAAACAAAACAGAAAAGTCACTGATACAAATCTTACAATCAGTTGCAGACTTCATGATTTCTTGCGTACAGTTTTTTGTTTGTTTGTTTGTTTGTTTTTTTAATATTAACTCTTTGCGCCGATGAGCTTCATATGATCTTGTAAAGGATAATAGCTAAAATAACTGACTGAAGTTAACGTTAAAAAGAGCAAAACACACCTCCCAACTTTTGACAAAGTTTTAAATATCCTGACAAGTATTTTAACTTGCTTTAACTACCATTAGTTGCATACAAAGTGAAAATGTAAAACGAAGGTCACAGTTGATGAGCACTGTCAACTAATTTAGCAAAGTTATTTAGTAAACGATACAGAGAGCCAAAAGCCATTAACTCCGTTGGTAGCATTAGCACGCTAAGCTCCTAGCAACCAGTGGAGCAGTGTGGTATGCTACGATATGGTATTCTACAATGCTTTTCTGCCTTAAAGCACTACCTTTGGTGGTTCTCCAGTCGATACCTTCCACATTTAACGGGTGAATCTATCGTTATGACACTCTGCGTCCCTGGTTTCCCTCACCACCCACTTAAAGCTCCTCTGTTTGTTTATCGAGCTACTGCCGCTCAAAAGTGGCGCTGTTGTTCCGCAGAAGCCCCGCCCCGGTCGCGTCTAGACTGTAACCCCAGATTTGCGAAGTTCTCGCACATGCGCACTTGATTGAGCGCAGAAGCACTTATGCCTAACTTTAACCCTTTGTCTAATCTAACCTAACCCTAAACCCAGCATTACCTCTAGATTTTCGAAGTGTATTTCATACCACTGGCGCATCCTGTAATGCGTTTTCTTTTGTAAAAAGCATCTTTGATTGACAGGACCTGTAGCTGGGCACCTCAGTGGAGTGTGCCACACCCACCCCTCTGTGAAAATCATAACCTTTCTATTGCTATACTCAGTGGACATGAAAACTGGAGAATTCATGTTTCCTCTTCATCATATATATCTACCTCTAACTAGACGAAAATGACCGTTCCAAAATGTATGCCACAAGAAGGCTACCTGTATAACGTTTTAATAAAAATCTATTTCAGGTTTATTGAATTAATTTAAACTGGCATATTTCTAAGACATTAAGCGTTATTGATCCCCTTGTGGAAATAGAGGCAGGACATTTAATGGGATTCAGCAGGGACAAAAAGATAAATCAGCGAAAAATAGTTGAGGTCATCAAAACACAACAATAACACAAGAAAATAGAATATGGAACACAGCCATTCTCATATCATTTGTTCAATGTGAAAGATGATTTTTTTTTCTTTTACAAATAAATAGGCCTGATAGATGCAACAAATAATTCATTTGATAACATATTTATTGAACAATATTAATGAGAATTAATAAGAATGATCGAGTTTTACCTATGGGAAAAACTTCTAAAACTTAAAACTGTAAAACTGTATTTCTCGGTTCGAACTGATGAGTCAATGAGTATTGCTTATATTGCTTATCGCTTATTTTGCATTTATGATGTAAACACTCTAACAGCTAACGGTTGAAAGGAAAAAATATGTTTAAAGTCGTGTGACTGATTTGAATTTTATTCATTTGCATACAATAAAAGGACACAGGGAAGTAAAGGTAGTATGACCAAATCACACAAATTGTGCAGGAGAGGCAAAGTCCCAAATCCCAAAACGCTGATGGTGATTCTCACCTTAGTTGATGAAATTGACCCAAACAACGAGAGAGGCCAAGAAAAATGAATATAATGCATTACCTGAAGCAAGACCCTGCTTGTCATTAGGGGGAAACATGTTTGCGCTTTAAATGAATGAACGGCGTGGTTGTTTGAGAAATAGCCTTACATTTGTTCCAAAATCTGGTCGGTACGCAATGATTGAACTTTTCTGCAGACTTGAGTTGCTCCCGGTGATTGTTATTCGCTTAGGCGACTTCTCACCAATAACAAAATCATCCTCTTAGTGAGTGATGCATTTACGGCCATGACTTACAGCCCTCCAAACAGTAGCTAGTATCAAACAAAAAAAATCAAGCAAATGGTTGACTGTTCCACGACATAAAAAGAGTTATTACACATTATTTATATATGGCAAATTTGTTTCATTTGAAACAAATGTACTTTACTAAAACTGACGACTGGTACATCTTCCAGTGATACCGGAGTTAGAGCATCAGAGAAATTGGGGTCTGTCGCCAAACGTTTGTGGTTTTTGAATGTCCCATCTTTTTCCATATTCAACGAATGCAGCACAACAATGGAACTTGTCCCAATACAAAGAACGAAGCTCATTGGCTGTAAGAAATGTCAATCATGGGCCTCGATTTTAGGCCCGCCCCTTTCAGTAATCCCAACCTAGCCTGGCTTCATTGGGAATTGCGTACGCACGGGGTCTGAGCTACATCGAAAGGCTGTTGGACCGTTTAAAACAGTTTACTCGCTTTCTGAGTTGACGAATCGATGAATATCCATCTGAAATTGCGTTGAAAAGGCTGTTCAGTTACACCAGAGGTAATTTTGCTGCCAATTTGAACTACATAACAGGCGAGTAGCAGTAGATAAATAGGCTGTTAGCTAGCAGAAATTTTCCTAACATGAGTGGCCTGCATCTGTGCGTGCGGTGGGCTGCTGCTAACTAAAATACTTTGAGATATGGCCTGTAAATGTTGTCCTAGATATTTTAGCCTACACTCGCTTTCTTGACGAGAGACATCGGCGAGGTAGTGATAATTTGTAACGAATTTCATGTAATGTGAAGTTGTCTGTGTCTTTATTACTGTCAGCAGAATTAACATAATTTGTGTCCACAATGTTGACCAGTGG
>OMLB01053786.1:13453-25089 GCA_900302555.1 Myripristis jacobus
AAAAAAAAAATAGTAATAATAATAAAATGCTTCCCAGTGCAGTTATACTTGATGGATGAACAACTGGCATGTAAAAACAAGGCAGAATAATGTTGTTCAACTGGTATTGAGAAAATGTGAAAATGTGAAATGTGAAAATGAATCAAGACATTTCTATAAATAATAATAATAATAATAACAATAATAATAATAATTTATTTTATTTAGTGGTGCCATTCATGACACTCAAGGTCACCTTACAAAGCAAAAATACATTAAAACAAGTGCATACAATAATACATTCAAGTACATACAAACAATAAGAATAAACAAACGATTAAAGAGAGTAGGCGAGATGGAACACATGGGTTTTGAGCCTGGATTTAAAAAGTGTTTCTGTGTTAAGGTTAAATAAGGTGATTTGTGCTAGAAACAAGTTAATTATGACTCCATGTCATCCAAAGCTACTGGAACCACAATTACCATTCTGTTTAGCAAGACAATGGTCGTTTTTTGTGATGAATGAAAGTTGCATGCCTTTAAAGAGCTTGTGCTGCACAGTGAAGAGTTTCCACATTCTCTGATAAACATTGAAACAAAGTTTTTATTTGATTTTTTATTTATTTTATCCTCATATTTTTACAAAGGGCTAGATTATGAGAGTTTTGTCCAGTTTTAGGTGATGATGCGCAAATTACGTGGCGTTAGTTGTGTGGTTCCCGAAAAAAATCTGTGATTCATTTCGTCTTGCTTACACAGTACAAAATGCCAGTAATATCTATTTAACACCACTTTCAATCTGGTGTCATCTCTTTTATTCAAATTACAACAACGGTGGTATCCTCACATCATCTATTCAGGTTTTTCATGGAATAAAAAAAATTTTAAAAAACATCTTCACTCCTCTTCCTTCTAGAAGTATTGGGAATAATGTGTACTGCTGTGATGTGATTGCTTTTCTCGGTAACATAGTAATGTTTTAAATAGGTTATGTATTTTCGGTTGTCATTCTACAGTTACTTTTGTGATAAAAATCACGTTACTTTCGCTACTCAGCCACAGGACTTCAGTGGAGTTATAGCAAATTTAAATGAAGTTATTATTATAACTAAGTTCAGGAACAAGACCACGCCCCGCTCCTTCTCACTAATTCACAACACCTGTGCCTCGTTAATCCAAATTCACCTGTGCCTCTCCCAGCCACTTACTTGCGCGCACATACTGTATATAAGCACACCTAACCTCCTCCTCTCCTGTTTGTCTCAGTTCTCTCAAACCCCACCCCCCAAACCCTCAGTAATTCTACATTCTTCTTTCATCATAGGAACCACCGGGGAATAATGAAGCAGAAAAATGCTCATCGAGACATGTCCCCACCCTGAGTCTCCACCCTCGGGTTCCTAAACGCTCCTGCCTCAACTCCATCTCTCCACACACGTCATCCACCCTCACCCGGCTTCCATCACTCCCCTCGACACTAACATCCGTCGTCATCAACCCTCACCTTATCCCTTCCTGAATGTTCTTGTCGATCAAAGAAACTATTTAAACTATACACAAATGGCGTGGTCTTAGTTTGTGAACATGTCAAAAATCACATCAAACAAGTGATCAGAATCCCTCTTGCCTGGTCTCATTCATTTTGTCCAGTGCAGCAGGTTGGATCAGTAAAAACTGCTGAGGAGAGAGCGGTGACAGAGGTGGGCGGATTGTCAGGGAGATCATTCAAAACCATTCAGACACCAGGAAAATCCGCCGTCTCCTCCCGATCAAGTTGTTAGTTTTTGAAAGGCATGGATTCTCAGCAGGGAGAAAATAATACATGAGCCGAGGTGAGCCTGGCGGAGGTTTGTCCCGACCAGTCTGTCTTCTGTCTATGATGAAGGTTACGAGACATTTAATTTTAAACAACCACACAGTAAAACACTGAAACTCTCACCACTTTGGATAATATAACTTCATAAACTGAACTCAGTTCCAAGTAAGTCTGACACTTTTTAGAGAGAGAAATTAGTAAAATACTGTGATTACAATTATATAAAGTAAGGAGAAACTTAATTACTTTCTTTAAGAAACTTCCCGAACACTGCTTACAAGCGACTATTGGGAGGCTTGGGACTGTGACTGGCTAACGACTGACTGAGAAAGTTAGAAATAGACCAGATAAGCTCCATGTTATCTCATTTTAGTCAGTGTGTTTGGCTTTCTTTATACACCTGCTAACAGCCTTTTGTTGATGAAGCTGTTAGAAGCCATCAGATAAGAGTCTAATTTACGATGGGGCTCGACCTTGCGCAGCAGGCCACCTACAGCACTGACACACTTGCTTAGTTACAGACACACACACACACACACACACAAGTATACTCGCATGCAAACACGTGCTCACACACAAACACACATGAAACACATTTTTAGAAATAGGCATGTCCTAGTGACAGTATGTATACACATCACATCAGATATGGTCTAAGTGGCTGGTGTACAAACTCTTTAACCTTTTCACACATACTCCCAAACACACGCATTTATAAGCACATGTGCAAGTGTGAATGCTGGAGCACACACATAAGCACACACACACACACACACACACACACACACACACTCACTCACACCTTGTCTTTCTTCTCTTATCTTACTCTCAAATGACCGTAAATTCCAGACGCCCACTGAGCGGTGACCACACATCGAGGACTCCAGATCTCTGGCATTCCAAGCAAACCACTGAGGTGTAAAATGTGCTCAACCATCTTCAATTGACAGCCACCCAGATAGCAGCCAATCACTGTCAACAACCGTCTGTCCGAGGAAGACCTGTGTGACCACTGAGTGCTAAAAATACAACCTTGTAGCCATATAGTATCCCCTCATAAATCTGTCCCAATGACAGGGAACTGGAGCTTACTGCATAATTCAACCTGTTGTATGTCAGCCGCCCAGCTCACCATACATACCAACAACTACCCTCAGTCACCACCATCCATCCATCTAATCATCTATCTGTCCATCTATCTGTCTCCCTGCCCATCCACCAGTCCGACTCCCTAAGGTACTTGATGATATACTCTGTAAATCTTATTAAAGAAAAAGAAAAACACACAGTTGTTTTCTGCAACTGCACATCATCTCACAGTTGAGCTACATGACTAAATTACTACACATAAAGGCAGATTCCTCCTTTCTGCTTTTGGTTTTCAAGTGTCCTAAATCTAACTTTCTACCTCTGCACATCTCCGAAACGGACTGAGCTTTACTGTTTTGTTATTGTGAGTCATGCGCAGAATAATTAGACACCAATTGCATAAAGTTCTCTGTTCTCAAGGTGGAAACAAAGTTTAGGGAGCTTGCTTTGCCCCAGGAACCCAGGAGCAAGACCTCCCAGAAACCTTTTGGTGGAAAAGGGGCAATAGATATAATGTCCCTAGTATAACTCAGTGAATACAACATAGCACAATCCCTGCTAGGGTTGTCTCCTCTTTGGTCGGTGCTAATAAATACGATGTATGCTCTGATGGTCTTGAAAGGCACTTTGGCCAATGCATCAACCAAATGTCATATGTTATATAGTCAGTGGTCAGACTCATGAAAACTTGATCAGTGATTTGATCATTGTTTCAAAAAGGATGTGACAATGGATAAGCATATAGTACAGGTGAAGAGGTGCTGAAGACTTTTGTTTGTGACTGTGTGTGTGTGTGTGTGTGTGTGGTTTTAAGTGCACTGTCAAGGCCTAGAAGTGTTAATGCTCATACACTTCTAACTTGTCTCTAACTTGTTGTAACATCAATACTGATTCAAACTGCATGTGTACAGAAAATGTCTAAACCATGTGATTTTTCTATTTATTGCTGAGCTTTCGGTATGAACAACTTTTTTCCAAGTATACTGGAACTGATGGAGGTGTTCTTTGATGGTCATTTAGTCCAAAAAACTCAGCAATAAATAGGAAACTGCATAGATCTCACTGTGCAAATGTTTCCTTTTTTCTTTGCTGACACCATCACTGAGAGTGCTGGCTCAGCTGCAGCGCTAAACTGCCAAAATACTGTCAGGAAATGGAAACTCTACGACAAAGAGCTGAATACTCAGTGTGTTGTACTCCAGTCTGCTACTAGTCCCTAGAGGTAAACAAGCAGAGCGGCAGAGTGGCCTGATATTTATAATGTCCCATGACTGGAAGGTCACAGGTGTGTGATCCTCTTAATAGCATCCATCCCAGCTGAACCGACACACAATTTGTATCCGCTTCAGGGTGTTTCCTACAGTACTCTGACCCTTCTGCTGAAATGCATACACGTATGTTTCTCAGATGCACGTGTGAAGAAATAAAATATCAACTGCTGTATAAAGTACAGCAACACTTTTAAATAAAAGGGAAGAGCTCTTCTTTAGTACTGCTCCTAAACATCCAGCTCAGTATCACTGGAACTGATGCCTCCTGCTGTTGAAAAATGTTATATGTCAGCTTTTCTGCAGCCACGGGGAACAAATGTGGAGGTGCCAGTCTGTGGAGACACGGGATGCTAGACTGACCCATTTCAGAGCAATGTGGATTGCCATCATTTCCATCAACACAGACACTGAGAAGACCACACTGCTGCCATGCTGCTCAGTGCACAGCAGCAGCTGTCAAACACAAGCACCCGCGTGATTAGTCAAAATATGTCTGTGCACTCAGTTTGACCTATATCACAATATATGCAGTATGAATTCAAATTGAGTGGTAGAGTATATTATGATGCAACTTTATTTTAAACACTACACATAGTTATTGATTTTTTTGCCTATGGCAGCAAACAAGAGTAAGAGAGAAACAGGGTTTGAAAGAGGACCTCGGGGATTTCCCGCAAGAAAATACAGTCTTTATTCAAAGGAAATTAGCAGACCAAATGTAAAAGACAGGAGACAGGAGGGTGGAACCAACAGTATGCTGGAAACACATCAAATGGATGTCCCATTGAAAGGAGACACTTTGCTTTCTCACAGCATGAAGGAAGCAACGTGGCCCCACTCAGAAGGTTAAACACTCCCCTGTCTCCTGAAGAAAGACTTTATGAGTGGTAGGCTGCAACCCAGCACAGGAGTGGCAGAGCAGAACCACTGCGGGCCTCCAAATCCAGTGCACTCAAGCCTACCAGGGTTAGACAGGTGAGCCAGAATCGACAAGGCCTGATGTGGGCCAGAGTGAACCTCTGAGTGCAGGGCCCATCGAGAACCAGGGAGTTCAACAGAAACTAAAACATCCGGTTGTCATCTCCTCGTTATCTTAAAGTAAAAACCACCACCTTTCTCAACTGTCCTTCAGCTGGAGGCCCCTGCAACAACAAGCATCTGCCTCACTAAATCTATGTCCACGCTAAGTTGGGTAAATTTTAAAATGTGTATTATGTCCTCTGATTTGGCCTTCCATCAACACTAAGTCAGTGTTTTCCAGCAGAGAAAGCCCAGAAATCTGAAAACACCGGCCTAGCATCGCTGTGTGGAAAGGGAACACAGAGCTTTCTGAAAACAGTCATGTAGAGCTGTCATGTGATCTAAGCCGAAGTCTAATATCGAGCATGCACACAGAATGTGGTGCACACATTTTTGATCGGGGTCTTGAAGCATGTTGAGCAGACTTACAGAAAATGGCTGGAATACCACTAGAGCGGTATGACTTTTTGACGGTATAATATTTGACGTCTACAGTGTATTTTTTTTAAGGAAGAATTGTTCAAATTCAAGTTGCAGTGAGAGAGAGTTTTCTGCACTACCAAACCTGGAAGGATAGAGGCATGAAGTGGGAGTTGTACAATGACTACCACTCTATATTTACATTTTTGACATTTATCTGACATTCTTACTGTACTTACTTGAGCAACTCACAATTAACGCAGCAGTGGAATAAATTTAACTTCATGGATGCCTTTTTTCATCATATCATTCCAACATATTTCTTAGATGTCACCGAGGACTGTTGACATGAGTCCATAATCATCTGCAGTGGGGAATGTTAGTGAACACGCTGTGAGCCTACATCTGGGCCTTGTCATGAGAGAGGCAGGGCTGAGGCATCTCCGCCAGTCTGTGCTAGGCAGACTGTACATTGTATCAGTGCACTCATCCTCCTTTTAACAAATCTGCCCATCCACCATGCTGGGGAATGTATAAAACAAATGCAGCTGTCAGAGAAGAGGAGTGAGGAGAAGCTTGGCTGTTGTTTGATAAGTTTGGGCCTGAATTTGGCGCTGAGCACTGAAGGCCAGTCGGGGAGGAAGCCAATTGCTGAACCCTCAGCACAAGTCTGACAGCTCAGTGCTGCATTGCTTACACTCCATCCATGAATTCAAACCTTGTAGAAAATGGTTAGGTCCACTCCTAAATTTGACAGATGCAACATCCACCGAGTGGCACTTGCTTCAATAAGATTTCAACTTTCATAACCAGTTTGCCAGTTATTTCATCAGACTCCTCCACCAACGTACACTGAGGGGAGCAGTACTGAGCGCTGCAAATCAATATTAAGAGGTGCAGTGTGTTTTTAAAACAGGCACACTGCTCGGTGGATGACAGAATGCCAATTTACCAGCAGCTCTTAGTGATTCGGAAAAAGCCTCACCTGGAAGTTGTGTTCAACGAGGTATGCGTGTTTGTGAGCAAGAAAAGCAACATTAAACTGCCTGATATTTGAATGCAGTTTGACGTGAAATTCTCCCATACATGACAGAAAGTCTTTTGTCCAGCCTGAGGAGATCCTTGCAGTTGCACACAAAGACAAGCTGTTCTGTCACACATGTGCTGCTGCTTTGGGCCGGACCACCGGCAAGCAGCTGGTGTGATGAAAGGAGGTGAACAGCTAATACAATGCTGAAGAAACAAGGGGAAAAAAATAGGGTGTCCACTCACTGACTGTGCATTAGTGCACTTCAAATGAAAGTGTAAATGCTTCAACTGGAGCTGGACTCATTCCATGCATGCAACACTTGGGAAATGTGTAAAAACAAAAAAAAAGTGATGTGAACAAACTTAAAACAAAGGATCAGATAAGTCCAAACCAGTTAAGCCTGGGAAATCACTAGCAAGTAAAGCAAAAGAAGATTTTGGAGCGCCTTAATAGTGTGAGCAGCAGTAGATTCTGAAGTTTGGGATTTCTGTTTTAATTGCCATTTTAATGACAGAGTTGAATGAAGTATTATATCATCATTATCCATGAGTAATAAGAGTAGCCCCGCAAACTACCAGGTCTAGAATAGTACAAGTCCTGGCTAGATAGATTTCACCCTGTTCTGGGCCCTCCACCGCCAGCAGAGAAGTGTGTGGTCAGTGATCGCCCTTTAAAAATACACACACCCTTCTCAAATGCACTTCCTTGGCATAAAGGGAGAGAAGTTGCAGCTCAATGGAATTCCCGCCATAAAGGGAGCTTTCTTTCACTGTTCATCTTAAATGAGTAACCACATTCAAAGGGTTCCTGTGCCTCAGAGCTGGGGTTTTTCAGTTTTTCCACTTATGAACGACAAAAGACAACCTACAAGCGACCCAGCCAAAGGAACCTTAGCCTTTACACATCAGTCCAGTGACGTTTATGGTGAAGACTTAATCAATAATAAATGCAGTTATTATCCATAGTGGTATAATTTCAGAGCATTAGTGTTTTTTGTTGTTGTTTTTTTTTCATTTCCTTCTCAAAAAAACCTCTTGATATGAAATAATTAAGACATTCCAATCTAATTTCTGATTTATTAGATAGATTAAAAAGACAATAGACAACAAAGATAGGAAGACAAAAAGCTATGACATGCAACAGATTCTGGGCTCGACTCAAACCATGGAGGCAAATGTTTTTGGTTGTTTTTGTTTGTTTGTTTTATCATGTAGGTATTGATGGACAGGGTTTGCTATAGAGGACAATACAATCAGGGAAACACAGTTTAAATAATCAAAGGGAGATGTTTGAAACTCAATAGTATGCTTTTTAGTGATTGACAGCTTACCTGATGCAGTAAACGCCACTCACTTGCTGATCCTTTTGGATTAAAACAAACACTTGCGGGTGAATTCTATTTGTTCCAGGTCTACTTTGGACCACCTTCTTTTCATAAGGATGAGGCCAATAAAGGAATATATCAATAGGGCTTGATATACAGTATTTACAGTGCAGCTTTGTGTTTTTCCTGTAATGCAGAAGGCAAAACAATATCTACTATTTGCATCCCTCAACTAATGTACAGCATAGAGAAACACAGGGCAAGTAATTTCATGTGCACAGGAGCTGACGGCTTCAGGATTCACCAAGTACTCTCAGTATTTTATCTGGAACAAAAAAAGATCTTTAGAGTAGGACAAGAGCTCTGTGAAGTGTCTGGATACCTGCCAAAGTTAGTTTTCATTTCTCATCTGCGCAGTGCCAAAAAATAGACAAAATGAGGATATAAGCGAGACAAAGCTTTAAGGAACTTTCCTACAGATCTGTCTGTATCTCTGTGATCATCCCTATGGCGTCAACACACATTCATCGCAGTCTAGAAGAAGGTGAGGCCACGGTGACAGAAAACAGCTTACTTCCCATTTAATGTTGACAAACAGATAACAGCTAGTTCTGTTTAGATAATTTGTCTAAGAAGCAATACACTGCAGATTGCACGTCCAAGCCCATTTATTTCACCAGCTGTGTGCTGAGCTATCCAATCAACAGAACAGTCCTACTCAGCAGTTTTAAATCTGCTTCTTGGGATTCTCTGCAGTGCAGATGAAGCGGGACAATTTGTGGAGGAAAGCAAAGGCCCGGTGCACACAGAGAGAGCTAAGCGTCCTGAACAGTGAGCAAGTGTTTGGGCTTGCAAAGCTCTCTTACATTCAGGATGTAGTCTGTCTGCCTGTGAGAAAGCACAGGCACCAAAGGAGAGTGGAAGAACATTCACAGGTCATTTAACTAGGCGTGCACAAACTGAACATTTACCTGGAAAAAAAAAGAGAAATAACTTGGAGACTTTCCACGTCCTTTTTCCACACAATACACATAACAAATTTCCATCATCATTCATGAACAGTGATGGAAATTTCGATGAGCTAGAGGTATACAGTATATAGTGATGTAGTATGGCATATGAATGGGAATGTAAAGCCCTTTGAGACAGGCTTGTCATAAAGGGCTACAGGAATAAACTTTATTTGACTTGATTTGAGACACAGGGACAAAAAGCTTTGCGATGTTATGTTCTGAAAGCTAGCATCCACATCACCAAATCCTCTTCTTGGGCAATCTGGGACAGGTACAAGGGTGGCAATATAGTGGACAGTTTTTGTTAGACAGCAACTCGGGCAACAAGGTGAGTGAATGAGGATGAAATCCCATGAGGCGCTACCTCAGAGATAAAAGCCACAGTGCTGAAGTAAATTACTGTGAAAATGTTGCTGATCACTTAAAAAATCTGTTCTGTGTATCTCTGCCTTAACAGAGATACACAGCTCCTCCCTTTTTTTCTTTTATTAATTAAGAATAATAATAAGGAATCATGGTTCAGTGGGTCTACTGCAAAAAAACAGGGATGAATGTGTATGAGGGCATCAGACTCAGCTCAATGCTTGCAAGAGGCATTCAGGGGTTAATTCATTTCAATTCAGGACTGACAGAGTGACATCTGATGGCATCATTTTTGCAGTTGAGCACAGTGCTGTTCTGATGTCCAATTCACTAGAGAAACTGTGCAAATCAAGTAATCATGCAGACACACCCACACAATTAGTGCTGTTCGAAATGAGCAACAAGACAAATGTTTGTCCAAAAGACGAACATCTTTGAATATAATCACAGAAACACACCCTGACAACAGCTTGCAAAACATCTGTAACTGTCCCACTGATAGATGGCTTCAGTTCCTCAGAAGCACAGGCAGCAGGTGTTTGGAAAAACCAGATGCAAGAACCTGAAGTGTTGACAGCAGCTTAACAACTGCAGGTATTGTCTGGGATGTTTGAGTGTCAGGCTCAATCTGGCCCTGGATTTCATCAAATAAGTCAGTAACTCCATGACCTGCACTGGTGAGTAATTTCAGCTGCAATTACAGAAACTATGACACTCTCCTTTAAAATATCCAATGTTGAGCTCACTTGGGTTATTGGTGATGTCTAGAGTCACAGCTGCTATAGTGAGCAGAAAGTGGGTACATCACATCACTTTTTAACCTCCATAATCATCATGTTTCAGAGGGTCACCACAGTTCTGAGTGGCAATTAATGACCCTTGGTAGCACTTTCCACCTACTGCCGGTGATATGTGAATCACACATTTTTTTTCTTTGTTTTTGGACAATGGTTTAACAGCTGCAAAAGCACCTTGTGAATTCTACCCTCAGTCTCCTATTGAGGTCATCACTGCTGGATTTTTAATACAGTTATACAATGAATATAAACAAGCAGTCTCATTGTCTATAAACACAAGCTGATAATTTGCACAAAGCATGGTAAGCCAATTTTACTGATTGCTATGGCAACTCTTCACACGTCACACATGAACTATAGCACCAATGTGATGCAAACGTTTCTGCAGGATCTTTATCTAGCCTTCGTCCTTGTTTTAGAATATTAATTTGGTGGCTCGAAAGGACACAAGAACGCACAAGAGCTCAAACTGAACAAGACAACTGAAATTTAGAGTCCTTAACAAGGGACCTTCTTATCATAGCACACACACTAAAAACACTAAAATATGAAAGCCATAGTTCCTGCAAGGACACTCTTTACTGTGACCATGGCTACAGGCTGACACACTATTGGATGTAGGAAAACACATAAAAGCCTCTGTGAAGATTCGCATAGCTTGTGAAAATGCTCTTTGGTGACATCTCCAACCATTTAGTCAGACCAAACTCTCAATTTCACAGTGGGTTTGGAGCTGTAAAACTTAATGGATATGTGATTCCCTAACATGCCAATTTAAGGGTGTCACTGAGTCAGAATCAGAAATACGAGATGGAGGCATGTGAGGCAGGCTCAGGTCAAAGGTCAAATGGAAAGAACTAGGCTGTTATTCATGCAGCATGAGAGCAATTAAAGAGAAGTATCATGGACCACACAAACTGTCCACTAATGTCCAGTAAGAGCCAGAGTTTCCTCTGTGATCAGCAGCGGTGCATCACCACAGCAGGCACACTGTCTGCACTGGTGGAGAAAATGGAAAATTAAAGTAAAAGTATAATTTAGCTACATTTCCCTATAAAATACAAATCAGCACAGTCCTATTGTTTTGATCTTTTTTTTTTTTTTTTTCATGGTAAAGTATCCAAAAATTAGTTTAGCACCACAGTCTACATCAGAGAACCATGACAGGAAGCAAAGCAAAAGTCAGAAGAAACTGTCTCCAGGCATCAGGAATAAAGTAAAGTCACAAAGGGAAACACAGCGGAGCTGTGGATGAGCCGGTTCCCCCAGAGTAAATCAGTCACTGATGTGTTGGCTAAAATGAAAAGCAGCAGGGCTCTGGGACAGAAGAACCAATTACCGCCATCATCTACTACCACCAAAAGTCTGAGAACTACTGAACTATGATACACTGCGGACTGAAAATATAATTATAGGCCATGATAGCGCAGCCACCTGAGGTGCATATCATACAATTTATATTTAATGTTATAAATTTAAACCCAGTTCCCACTTCTCTCTTGCCTGTCACCCTG
>OMLB01053806.1:0-12710 GCA_900302555.1 Myripristis jacobus
CGCGGATACAAGCGGCCGAAATGAGTTTCCTTCGCAGGGTGGCCGGGCGCTCCCTTAGAGATAGGGTGAGGAGCTCGGTCACTCGGGAGGAGCTCGGAGTAGAGCCGCTGCTCCTCCACATCGAGAGGAACCAGGTGAGGTGGCTCGGGCATCTGTTTCGGATGCCCCCTGGACGCCTCCCTGGGGAGGTGTTCCAGGCATGCCCCATCGGGAGGAGGCCCCGGGGAAGACCCAGGACACGCTGGAGGGACTATGTCTCTCGGCTGGCCTGGGAACGCCTTGGTGTCCCTCCCGAGGAGCTGGCAGAAGTGTCTGGGGAGAGGGAAGTCTGGGCGTCTCTGCTCAGACTGCTGCCCTCGCGACCCGGCCCCGGATAAGCGGCAGAAGACGGTACGGTACGGTACGGTATTTTCCAGTAGAGAGGCTGTTTCATGACTTTATCACAGTGATGGAATGCTGGTGAGAAGACTGAAATCTCGGAAAGTTAATTTTCATATCATAAGGAAATGAATGGAAACCAATGGCTGGATAAAAGGCAGGAAAAATTATATTGGAGTTCTAAAATATGGCAAAATAGATTGACCGAAACATGAAGTTTATACATTTTGTAGCTATTATGTTTAACATGCAGAATCACTGGTGTGGTCCTTTCAGAGCCTTTTGGGAAACAAGATCATGGGTTCCATGGGTGCCATCGGTTTACTGACCCACATATCTTTTTAGTGAAGCATTCAACTTTGTGTCCTGTTTCTGGTTTTGCTCTGGATCTCTATGATTTTTATTCATCCATGACATATAGTGATGTTACTGTTTTGTTGATGGCCCCATATTCATATTCATATCAGTGTTTGCCCACTAATAAAAACACATGTGACATAGTAACTACAATTCATCAAGGTAGCATGACCCTACTTGCCCAGCCATCACAACTACCACTGTGTCTGTGGTAATCCGAGTGGTTTGCGCACCTTGACATGAAATGCTGAAATGAATTGGTACTTTGGTTCACCTTAAGTGTTTCACTAGAATACAGAGACGAGCTGTGAATAAAAGTGGGTTATGTACTATATAACATGAAATGACAGACTGGGGAGATTATTTACAGACTTCAGTGGCATCAGTGATGTTGTTTCAGAAAATAGGTGTCATATCCTCCACAAACTTACAGTAAATCTTTTTTTTTTTTTCTAGTACCCGCCCTTATTTCTACTCTTCTTAATGCAGGTAAAAGTTTTTCTTCATTTCTTCTTTTCCTCTAACATTTTGTATATATTGTAGAGGGTCTGCACTGAAGAAAACTGCAGGCTGAAAGTCACTCAAACACTTTAATATGTCAGGTAGTTATTACCCCTTCACTTCATCCCAGAGGATAACCTTGGCAGATGAGTGCGTGGGTTTTTGTTTGCGAGCAGAGAGCCAGACAATTACCGGACAAGCAGGAAATGACTCAGCTAGACAAGCTTTGGTTGAATCAAAGTTTGAGAAGTAACATCATGACATGTAACAGTATTTCAGGGACAAGAGCTCTGGGTCATATGCAACCAGGTCGCAGAAACACTAAAAGATAGTTGGTAACTGTGTACTGAATCCTCGAGGTCAGATAGATATTGAATGATGAATGATGAACTTCAGAAACCTTTATTTTTTGTCAAAATTGACTAACATTTTAAAAATGAAATCAGCAATGATGTAATCCAGTAATGTAATCCAGTAATGATGCACTGTTAGTGTTAGTATTAGCTTACTAGTGCAGCAAAAGTTAGCAAGTTCAAGTTCATGTTTATTTGGAGCCCAGTCTCACTGTTTACAGTCTCAAAGGGCGTCATATACCCACAGGTAGCAGTACATGATAAAGAATACGCAAGTACCCTACCTCAACTTTGCACATGTTACTTTATCCAGGATATCTGCCCTTGTGGCAGATAGGCTGATTATGCAAGAATAATAAAGGCAGACATGAACTGTGACAGCTCGTGTTATTTACATTTGTCAGTGGTTGTCAAAGTGTGGAGGCCCCATGAGACAAGAGAATAAAATACCTTTGGGATTATCTTGGAAGATCCAATTATCTAAATTCCATTTTTTCCCCTCTCCTGTTTATCACTATTCTTAAAAATAGGTGAAAAAATATTGCCAGGATGTAGAAAATTAGAACTTAGAGAATGAATCTTGGCTTAAAAGGGTTTGAGCTATTTATAAGTCAATTCATTTCTTTTCATTTTTTTTTTTTTAAGATTTGATGTTACTCTCCCATATGACATAATCCCAAGGTAAACCTTCCTTTTTGTAATCAACTGTTTTTATTAAAGCTTCAGTTCAAATATACAATTATATTCAACATTAAAGTAATGACATTTCACATTTACATTCACACATGCATACACATAATAACCCACACACAATAACCCACTCACACACCTATGTAACAATCAAGACCATACAAATACATACCTAAGGTTGGGTGTTCAGGTTTCCTGACTCTGTGTTCAGCAGTATTAGAATTGATTTAGAATAGTTAATCTTTTAACCAGATAATGTTCCAAAATGTTCAATGGGATTCGGGAGGGGTCGTTGTATATCAGAGAGGCATACAAGTGCATCATCAGCATACATGGAAATGGAATGTGATGTAGATCCTATTTTAATTGGAGCTACTAATGTGCTTTGCCCTATATACTGGGCTAATGGTTCGAGCGATAAATTAAAGATAGAAGGTGATGCTGGGCAACCCTGCCTAGAACTGCGATATATATTGAAAAGATCGGAAAAGTGCCCAGCTGTGATAACCCTGGCAGAGGGATTAGAATATAATACCTGCATCATTTTAATAAAATTCGGACCAAATTTGAATTTCTCTAGGACATTCCACAAATATCTCCATTCCAAGCGGTCGAACGCTTTTTCTGCATCAAGAAATTAAAGTCCACAGGCTAAGCCTGTTTTCTTTGTTTCAGAGATAATATGTAAAAGCCGGAGAACATTATCCGATGCCATCCGTCCTTTAACAAAACCTGTTTGGTCTGGATTAATTAGTTTCCCAATAACCTTTTCTAAACGCATAGCAATAACTTATAATCCGCATTAATCAGAAATATAGGACGATAACTTGAGCAATTCTGAGGGTCTTTTCCAGGTTTATGAAGTACTGAAATGAGCGCTGTATTGAGATCTTTGTGGAAAAAAACCTTTTCTATAGCTGAATTGATAGTATCCAGCCAAATTGGACCCAAAATACTCCATAGTTCTAGACACAGCTCAGCTGGGAGCCCATCAATCCCTGGAGAGCTGTTTAACTGCTGTGTGTAATTTATCTAATGTTATAGGGGCATCCAGATTCTTAGATTCATCATCAGATAGCGTAGGCAAATTCAAATTGTCAAAAAAAGAATCAAATAATTTCTTTGAAAATTGGTCTTCTGAGGAGTATAGTTTCTCAAAAAATGATTTAAAGGCATTATATATATCGGCTGTTTTAGAGACCAGTCCCTTCATCGAACAGTTTATGGATGGAATATTGAATTGGTTTTCTTGCCGTTTCAGTGTTAATGCAAGGAGACGGCTTGGTATACTGCCATCGGTGCAATATCTATGCTTAGTAATATGCATCATAAATTCAACCCCCTGCCTCAGTAAATTATCTAGCTCTGTCCTTACTAAGTTAAGCTTTGCTTCCACCTCATTGCTATAACTGTCTTTAAGCTCCCTCTCTAAGTTGCTACATGCTTGTTCCAACTGGGTAATCTTTTGCATTCTACACTTTTTAAGATGAGATGCAAAACCGATTGCATTATGACACAGAAAGCCTTTAAGCTGTTAATGAATTCTTCAAGTTTAGGTTTCACTTGTGAGAGGTATTCTTCATTTTTAAGAAGAGTTGTATTGAGCCTCCACCTGGACGGTCTACCCTGCAGAAAATCTAAATTAAATGAGGTCATTATTGCGTTATGGTCAGAAATGCTACGAGGTAAAAATACAACATTATCCACAGTTGGAATCAAGTCTGGTGTGGATAAAATGTAATCTATTCTTGAAAACATTTTATGATTTGGGGAAAAGTATGCGTAATCTCTTGTAGTAGGGTTCTGTATCCTCCAAATATCTACCAGATTTACATCCTTAACAAAGTTTTTTAAAGATTCGGAGGATAAAGCTTGTGTGTGCATGATAGACAGATTAGACCTATCTAGATTACAATCAAAAAATGTATTCATGTCAGATCCTACATTAAGTGCATAGTTAGAGAGACTCAGTAACTCTTTAGTTAACCAAGGAAAGTGAAATGGATCAAAGGTTGTGGGGGCATATATGCTTACAAAAGCTACTTTTTTCTGTTGTACAGAGTCCCCACAATAAGACAATCTCCCTGAATTATTTGAACTAATTTTCTCAATTGCCACATTTAAATTACATTTCATTAAAATCATAACCCCTTTGGTTTTTGATCCATCCCCTGAAGATGCCACCATTTTGTAGTGTTTTGTTTTGCAACCATCGGCTGGTTTTAAATGTGTCTCAGACAGGAGAGCCACATCAACATTTTTTCTTTTCAAAAGGTCCAAGACTTTTGTACACTTGAATGGTGAATTTAACCCTCTAACATTAAGGGCTCTAGTTTCGCAGACTGGGCGAGGTGGGGGTGCAGTGCAGCTGCGCTTTGCCAACTGGGTGTGGCCAGGTGGATTTTGCAAGTTTGGCACGCCGTGCACGGTGGCGCAAGTACTCTGCCGTCCCTCCTACTGGCGCATGGGAGGAGAGAAGGTGTGGAGTGGGTTTGACCAATCAAATGAGCCCCTGTCCTCGCCTTTAAAATGCGCTGCGCGAAGGCATAATGAAAGTTTACACAATTGACATGGAGGTCTACTGCCTCAGGCAGAGCGGAGCCCAGGAGACCGGCTCAGAGCGGAGACCGGCGTGCAGTGTGGACACGTCACCAAAACCTCACAGGCAGGCTTCCATAATATCAGGCACATTAACAATGCAATAAATATTGACAAAAACCACTATTCAATGCCACTATCTCAATCAGCACATACATTTATCTCCATATCAACTATCCTGTCACAACTGATGTCAGATCAAAGGAGATTGGCACCATTTGAGCTGATTGTGAGGTTTTGGTGATGTGCGCCAGTCAGCCAAACTTCAACTACGCCAGCTCTGCTCCGCCTTGCGCTGAAAGTAGACGTGGTTTCAGATGGCGAGCTTTGGGCGCACCTTGGCGAAGCCTTTTGGCACGAAACTGTCACTGTGCCAAGCTGAATCTGTTGACACCTCCCTCTGCTGCGCCGCCACTCCCATCTTGGCCCACCTCGGACTGCGAAACTAGGAAACTGTGCACCCCTCGGGTTGCGCTGGTCGAAACTAGGTTCGCCTCACTGCGCCACCCTGCGCTGCGCCTGGAAACTGGAGCCCTAAGTGATAACATAGTGTAGTTAGCCATCCTGGTAACCTCTAATTAAAATATGATGTAATCCTGAGATGTAACAATCTAACAAACAAAAAGATCCCTGTGTGTTCTATGTAATCAGATCGTAGAGACACTTGCAATGTCAGTATGAAATAAAAATTAAACAATAAAACAAAAAGGAATGAAGTAAGAATAGTCAGCGTTAGGCTATATAAAATCTAAATAGTCTACCCTACACACTGAAATGATATTCAAGGATAATGAATAAAATTTCAAATAAAATAACATTGGCAACCCTCCTCTCATGGAGCGTCCCATTTATTAATTGTAATAACGTTCTTTTAAATGGAAAGATTGTAGTGTAATCATATAATGAGTAGCCTATATCACCTTATCTTTGTTGTCATCAACACTTGCAATGTTCTGTTGTCATAGCAATCCGCCGGCGCGGTAACATGACTTGCTGGGATGGGATGAAACTGATGGGAAGAAACTGATGACCGAGTGTATTTCGCTGGGTGAAAAGTCCCTGTAGTTATCAGTCACAGCAGCCTGCCGTCCATTCCATTCATCGGTTTAGCTCTGCGTGTTTGGGCCGAAGCGTTGATTGTAGAACGTCTCAGCAGCCTCTGTGGAGGTGAAGAAGTGTTGTGATCCTTGGAAGTATACCACAAGCGTTGCAGGGGATTGCAGGCTGAACTTGATCCCCTTCTCATAGAGCTGTGATTTCACTTTCTCGTAGGCATTGCGCTTAGCCGCCAGCCGAGCGCTCAGGTCCGGGAAGATAAAAATTTTCGTACCCTCATAGAAGAGCTGACGTTTCTTTATTGCCAGTTGGAGGACACGCTCCCTCTCCTGAAATCGGTGGAAACAGAGGATGAATGGCCGCGGATGTGCATTAGGACTCGGCTTAGGCATCAATGCTCTGTGGCATCTTTCTAATTCTGGGGGTTTGGTGAGGCTTTCGTCATCCAGCACTTTGACTAAAAGTTCGGACATGAACTTCAGGGGACATTGTCCCCGCTTGCTGTCCTCCCCGACCCCCAGGACCCTGAGAGTCACACGTCTTGCTCTGTTCTCATACCCGTCCAACAAGTCTCTCAGACCATTGTTTTCTTTCTTGAGGTCTCACACGGTGGACTCGAGGTCTGTTACGCTAGTCTCCAGTGTGGTGATCCTGTCACTGTGGTCTGAGAGTGCAACCACTGCCTCGCTAAAGCGGGACTCACATGACTCAACTTTGAGTTTAACAGATTCCAGTGTCGTCTGTATCGATGAAAGTTAGGTCTTGATTAGATCTGTCAGCTCCTCTGTAATATTAGTGCGGTTCTTTTCCAGTTCCGTCACCAACATGGCTAGTGTTAGCAGCTCGGACATCGTTGCACGTGTAGCGCGTCGCTCTTCAGTATTCTTAACCACTGTTTTGTCTTTCTTGCTCTTGCCTTCCGACATCCCTGTTGTGTATTTAGTAAAAAATGGGGTCTTTGGTGTAAAGTTAAAATCACTTTATAGGCGTAAATGTCAAAATAAAGTCAACAATGCTCGGGAGCTCCCCTATGCACGTCTACCCTAGCACGCCATCATACCGGAAGTCCAAGGTAAACCTTCCGATAGAGGCCCAACTCAGAGTGTAACAGAATGATACCCTACTATCCTAATTAGTACCAAAGAAAAAATCAGGCAATGCCGTCATAAATTTACAGGACCATGAGACAAGAAGCAACAACTAGCTACCTACTGAGTGATAGTTAAGTCACTGTGGCGAGCAAGTGTACAAGTTCCTTCATTAATGTTTCAGTCCATCGCAATAGGGTTAGATCAATTATTGTTTTTGATATCTATAATACAAGAAGGGTAAGGTTTTTGGGACACTTTCTTGGCCAGTACAGATCCCTCCAGTCTGCCTGAGACAGCCATGTGTATTGTAAGCCTGCAGCCCGGCATGCCCAGAACATGTTTTAGACATGCAGACAATGGTTTAAAAGATCAAATATTCTGAAGGATATTTGATTGATCTCATTTTGATGTAGGCTGTATTTTGGATGATCTGTTGTACACTATATGGACAAAAGTATTGGATCACCTACATATAATACCCTCAGGAGCTTTTTTGACATCTCAATCTAAACCCATTGCCATTACTGTGGAGTTGTCTGCAAAATGTTGGAGTGTGTCTGTGGGAATTTTTGCCCATTCTTCCACAAGAGCATTTGTGAGGTCAGACACTGCTGGATGAGAGGGCCTGGCTCACAATCTCCATTCTAGTTCATCCCTAAAGTGTTGGATAGACCTTGGATGGACCTTGCTTTGTGCACTGGGGTACAGTCATGCTAAAACAGAAAAGGGCACTCCCCAAAGTTGGAAGTAGAGAATTGTCCAAAATGTCTTGGTGAGCTGAAGCATTAAGATTTCCCTTCTCTGGAACTAAGGGACCTTGGACAACCCCAGAAAAACAAGCCAATATGTGCAAGTGTCACATGTAATGGGTAGGTAGGACCCCAATGCAGGAGCCAAGGCAGGTTTCTTCAAAGAACCCAAACTATTTAATAACCAAACTACAAATCATGAGGAGCACAAGGAACACTGAGAGCACTAGGAGAACACATAGCAGCAAAAACAACTGGACAAAGAACTGAATTGAAACAGGATTTAAATACACTAGGAACTAATTGGGGAAACAAGACATACTAAGAGATGGGGCTGGAACTCCAGACAGGAGAACACAGAGGATAGGATGAGATAAACACTGGGGACAGAACAGAACAATCAGGGATAATCACACGACTCAGGGCATGTGTGGCACTGAGCTGACATAAGACTGAAGAATACAGAGGACTGGTTGAGGGACACACTGGGGAAAGAACAGAACAATCAGGGCTGATAGACAAGTCAGGACAGGTGTGGGAAGCTGGGAGGGACAAGACTGAGTAACAAGACACAGGTGAAAACACGAATGAGTGACACACTAGGGTAAAGGAAACACCAAACCAAAGGAAAACACAGCATAAACAGAACTCAAAGAACAGTCTACAAAGTCAAAGTCCACAAACAGAACCCACAAGAGAACAAAGAATACACACAAGTGAACAAAGTCCAAAAATAAAGTCCAAGGAAACTCAAAAGACAAAGACAAAAGTCCAAAACCAAAGTCAAAAATATAGAACCCTGACAGCATGCAGCTGCTCGGCCATGGAAACCCATGCCATGAAGCTCCTGGCACACAGTTTTTGCGCTGATGTTGATGCCAGAGGACGTTTGGAGCTCTGCAGTTACTGAGTCAGCAGAGCGTTGGCCACTTTTACGCACAATGCGCTTCAGCGCTCAGCGACCCCGCTCTGTAATTTTACGTGGACTGCCATCTGGTGGCTGAGTTTCTGGGAGGGAAGAAAATTCACGAATTGACCTGTTGCAACGGTGGCATCCTATTACATTACTATTACAGCACTACGCTGGAATTCAGTGAGCTCTGTAGAACGAGCCATTCTTTCACAAATGTTTGTAAAGGCAGACTGCATGGCTCGCTGCTAGATTTTTATACACCTGAGGCAATGGGACTGAATGAAACATCTGAATTCAATGATTAAGAGGTGTGGCTGAATACTTTTGTCCATATAGTGTATACCTTTCCAGTCAAGGTTATATACTATATATGATACAGTGAAGTAGGTGGATGTGGAGGGCAGACTGTGGGCTGATGGCAGGCTTCAGCAAAAAATTATTTGCTTTGCTGGTGGGTGCAGTGTCAAATCATGCATGAGTGAGCAGGCACAGTCTTCAGATAACAGATCCACAAAGACGTCTACATTATACTGAGTGCGTCTTTTTTTTTTTTGACTTTTTTTGCATAGTGATTTTGTGATTTAATATTGAAACATTAAATATCACCTATTGGAAAAATATATGAATCAGTATCACTGTTAAAAAACAATCAGTCTTCAAAAAAAGTCTTTATAAACTTAAAAATCAGCTGAACCCTACTTTACAATATGTACTGCAAACAATAATCTTTTCCCATACCATAGCATGCATTTCCACATAATAAAGATAGTACTTCTCATGCCTGAATGCTGCAAGACGAGTGCTGAGAAAAAGCTGTCTCAGTATTTCCTCTGAACACACAGCAGACTGCACTGGAATGCAAACACTAGATTGCTCTTCTTGCAGTTGACTGCACACCCAAACACAAGGAGAGCAATCTATTGTATGTCCACTGCAGTAGGGAATACACAGACCTGTATATTGGTGAAACTAAACAACCATTAAACAAATGCATGGCTCAGCACAGGAGGACCAACTCCTCAGGTCAAGACTCAGCAGTTTACCTGCATCTGAAAGAAAAGGGACACTCCTCCCAGGACCATACATTCATATTTTCGACAGGGAGGAGAAATGGTTTGAAAGAGGAGTGAAAGAGGTGATCTACGATAAGATAGAGAAACCATCTCTCAACAGAGGCGGAAGTCTCAAACACCATTTGCCTTCAACCTACAACCTACAACTTCCCAGGAAGCTGAACCATTTATTCTTGACCTCTTGTGACCTTACTGATCATCATTCACTCATGGAGTCAGGAGACCCCAACGACACTAATGTAGGTCATCACAACAGGAAGAAGCACTAATGAGCCAATGACCTGGATAACACTCCCACACAGGTTAAATACCTGGGAGTTCCCACCAGTCTGTCAGAACTAAAGAAGCCCAGTTGGCCTCGATTCAGTATGTGGGTAGAACTAGGAAAAAGAAGGCTGATTTTTCTCCCCCACCAGTCTGTGGATAAATGTATTGAGATGGCATTTTTTACCCTTTTTTCATCTATTCTGATATCAATATAGCGACAGTTAGAGATAACTGTATCACTAACTGTAGTAGTATCACTGTTTCAAATAAACATGGGAGAGAACAGAAAGGACAGATTTATATAAAATATTTTTTTCATCACCAGTTGTTCATGCTTACATTTTCAAGGTTTGCTTTGATTCTGGGCAATATACTCATACTATTTATTTATTTATTTATTTACAACATTTATTAACGTTCATTATTTTTTGAACATGTACTCTTGCTTGGGACTTGGACAGAGGGTTATACATTGCTTTGACAAAAGGAGTTGGGTTTTGATGGACATGGAGAGATGAAGTCCAGTCTTTATGTTAAAGTTGCCAGAATGCCCTCAAGAGCTGCTCTCTCTCCTTTTCTGTTGTATTTTCCTGTTAACCCTGTGATGATTTAGACATATATGCTTTTCTAAATTCTTTGTCCGCTGAACCACTGTCTGAATTTACACACATTAAGTAACACGGATTTTGTCCAAAATCTGCATAATAAAGCTTTACTCATGGTTAATTGTTTTCCATAAAGCTCTGACACTGTGATCTCTATTGTCATGACCAAACAAGTCAACAGATTGTTATCATTAGTTAATAGTGACATCAAGTGATGTTAACTGCCATTATCTGTTGACATCAAACTCTACCTGTAATAATGTGTGAGCTTGAAAACCAAAAGTCCAAGTAGCAAAATGTTGCCATACCACAGTAACCTGTTCAAAATCTTAACTGGGTTTCTCAACATCAGAGTATGAGCTTTCCTGCTTATTCTGACCCTGTTCAGATGCATCGAGCCAAAACCGGGTTGCTGCATAACTGTGTCAATAGGGGAATTCCTACACATGTAGAAATGCAGCAAATGGCGTTTCAAACCTGAAACTAGATTGTTCTGATCCAAGTAGCAATTCTTAAAGAGGCAGCCTGCATCCAATCAAATCCTCAGGTTGTTACCTTGTAAATGAGTAAATAATAATAATAATAATAATAAAAATGGGCAGTAAACAAGTGTCTCACCCTCCTCTGTCATCTTCCACCTGCACACCTATAGATGTGAACTTCAAGGGGTCATCCACATCCTGAGGATCTTCTGGTCCATCCACCTACAGGAGACAAAACATATAATAAAGAGACAGGATAAATCTCTAATATATTTATCTAGTTCTCACTGAAGGCATCAAAACTATGAATGAACACATATGGAGTTGTTGTAAAAAAAAAAAAGTGTGAAATAACTCAAAACATGTTTTATATTTTAGATTCTTCAAAATAGCCACCGATTACTGCTTTGCACACTCTTGGCATTCTCTCGCTGAGCTTCATGAGGTAGTCACCTGAAATGGTTTCCAACTGTCTTGAAGGAGTTCCCAGAGATGCTGAGCACTTGTTGGCCCTTTTGCCTTCACTCTGCGGTCCATCTCATCCAAAACCATCTCGATTGGGTTTAGGTCAGGTGATTGTAGAGGCCAGGTCATCTGGCACAGCACTCCATCACTCTCCTTCTTGGTCAAATAGCCCTTACACAGCCTGGAGGTGTGTTTGGGGTCATTTTCCTGTTGAAAAATAAATGATGGTCCAACTAAACGCAAACTGGATGGGATGGCATGTTGCTGCAGGATGCTGCATGGTAGCCATGCTGATTCAGTGTGCCTTCAATTTTGAATAAATCCCCAACAGTGTCACCCGCAAAGCACCCCCACACCATCACACCTCCTCCTCCATGCTTCACGGTGGGAACCATACATGTAGAGACCATCCGTTCACTTTTTATGCGTCGAACAAATACACGACAGGTGGAACCAAAGATCTAAAATTTGGACTCATCAGACCGCACAGATTTCCACTTTGTTTGGGCCAAGAAACACAAGGACTGTCCATTCCTTGTGTTTCTTGGCCCAAACAAATCTCTTCTGCTTGTAGCTTTTCCTTAGTAGTGGTTTATTAGCAGCTATTTGACCATAAAGGCCTGATTCGCGCAGTCTCCTCTGCACAGTTGATGTAGAGATGTGTCTGCCACTAGAACTCTGTGTGGCATTTATCTGGGCTCTAATCTGAGGTGCTGTTAACTTGCGATTTCTGAGGCTGGGTACTCAGATGAACTTATCCTCAGCAGCAGAGGTGACTCTTGGTCTTCCTTTCCTGGGGGGATCCTCATATAAGCCAGTTTCGTCATAGCACTTGATGGTTTTTTCGACTGCACTTGGGGACACATTCAAAGTTTTTGCAATTTTGCGGCCTGACTGACCTTCAAGTAATGATGGCTTGTTGTTTCTCTTTACTTAGCTGACTGGTTCTTGCCATAATATGAATTCTAACAATTGTCAAAAAGGGCTGTTATAGCTGTGTGCCAACCTGACTTCTGCACAACATAACTCATGGCCCCAACCCCATTAAGAAGGCAAGAAATTCCACAAATGAACCCTGACAAGGCACACCTGTGAAGTGAAAACCATTTCAGGTGACTACATCATGAAGCTC
>OMLB01053807.1:0-13327 GCA_900302555.1 Myripristis jacobus
CTTAAGGACCACACACACACACACACACACCCCCCCGCACACCCACACACACACACACACACACACACACACACACAGTAAAAGAAAGAAGCAGCAATAATTTTCCTCTCTCTCTCTCTCTCACACACACATGTATACTAGGGGTGAAAATCTGTGGCTTCAAAGAAAATCAATTCAATTTGATTTTTTTTCGATCCACTTCAACAGGTGAGCGATTCAGTTCTGTACTTTTAGCCAAGATGTTTTTATAACATGCAATAATATAAGACTGCTCAAACATGAAAAAAACATTATAGACCAAAATGGTGCGATTCATAGTGCTCTGTTACATCCTCTAAACATTAGGTCTGTCTTTTTTTCTTTTTGTTTTCCTCTTTAAGAATTGAAAATGTTTCAATTCAAAGTATTTCGCATCGATTCAGGTTGAAGTCAGAGCAATTCATTCTATTGATTTCTTTCAGCAGATTGATGCAGTTGAACTGGCAGAATTTATAACTGATGCTTCATCAATACAACGGATGAATCGTTGCACCCCTAAACACACACACACACACACACACACACAGACACACACGCAACAATGAGGATTACATTTCTGTAAAAACAGTAGCTCAGGTCCTAAAAGAGGACAGCTAATCCAAAAAGAACCTTGTTACATACAGCACACAGAGTGTCTGTGTGTGTGTGTGTGTGTGTGTGTGTGTGTGTGTGCGTGCGTGCGTGCGTGTGTGTGTGTGTGTGTGTATCAGAGCCTTCACAATATGTCTCTTTGAGGAAGCACCCTCCCAGTAACCCACCCAGTCTATCTGACAACAGGTCGTGTTTTGTCAACAACAGCGCCTGCTGCAGATCTGCACACATGCAACTGCTGGCCCCGCCTACGACGCCGGCGACTTGGAGCTATTGTGAAGCAGGCCAATTATATAAGTGTGCCACACAGGATCAGGTCAGCGCAAAAAGGCAGGAGTATCCGGGTTTGTCTGAGTGTCCCGTTGGCAAACCTCGGCGAGACCAGGCGGCCAATTTGATCTGCAGCAATCTATCCCTGTGGCAGTCTGACGGACGGGCCAGCCAGAGCGACCAAAAGCCATATTTAAAGATTAAAATGCGTTTATTGACACTGTGAAAAACACACCATCACCATGTACAGGGTGCCTGCTCAAACACATGCTCAGCCACACACACACACGCACACACACACACACACACACACACACAGACACTTTCCTGTCCTTGCCCTCCATTTTGTCTGTGCTTTTGCTTCCGAACAAACCTTATTGTCAGGATGATGCATGGAAACAGACTCTGGAGGAAAGAGAGCCTTTAAGAACAGTGAACCAGAGCAAATTCCTCTTTGTGCCCTGGAAAAAGACTGATCTGGTGATGGAGAGACGGAGACAGAGAAGCACAGAGGGGACAGGGAAGGGAAGCAGTGAAACGAGGAGAAATGAAGACGAAGAGGGAAAAGAGGGGGAAAATAATGAGATGGAGATGGAGCGAGGCGCGTGAGAAAGACTGGGAGACTCGGAGAAAAAGGGAGAGAGAGAGAGAGATTTAGGGGTGAGTGGGATGCCCGGAATAAGACGGAAGAGAAAAAGATGCAGTGAGAGAAGCGGGGAGGAATAAAAGGCAAAAAGACAAGGGCAAGGAAATGAAGAAGGGGATGCGTGGAGAAATGGAGAGGGTTAGTGGAGAGGGCGAGGAGGAAAGTGACAAGAGAAAGCGAGAACCAAGGAGGGCGAAAATGCAAGAAAGAGTGCAAAAAGAAGCAAAGAGAGAGAAAGAAAAAGAGAGAAAGAGAAAGAGAGAGAGAGAGAGAGAGAGAATGAGCCAGTCTGGCGTCCCTCCCTGTGGCTGGAGATGAGAGGCCAGGGTTCCCACTGTGGCTTCCTTCCCCCTCCTCCTTCCCCCTCCCGCTCTTCTTCCCAGAGTTTGGCCCACAGTTGCCAAACAACTTCCTGCAACCCTGTGTGATATTCCTGCCAGGCAACAGAGTACCCCCCCCTTCTTCCACACACACACACACACACACACACACACACACACACACTGGAGAACGCACACAAACATACCTTTGATGCACACTCACACAGAAATTCTCCTCAGCTAATGCGTGGGAAGACAAGAGGACAGCAAGAGAGAGAAAGAGAAAGAGAGAGAGAGAGGGAGGGAGAGAGAGAGAGAGAGGTGCCAAGGCCAGAGGAGCAACAGTAAGTGGTTAAGCGTGTGTGAGGGACTGTGTGTTTAATTACAATTTATGTCAGCGTTTTATGGTTACGGTGGGGAACTAAGAGAGCCCTGGGGCTTTGTGTGTTGGATTCTACGACGCCGCTTGATTATTCATAACACATTACGTAAAGAGTCCAAAGGGCAGGGGAAGGGATCGAGAGGGTATCGTTCCTGTTTCATTCTCTATGCAAAGGGCCATTACAGAGCCAATTATTACTGCAGGTTTCTAAACCGATTCCAAAACAATAACAGATTATTGCTGGGAGAGTTTAGGGTTCATGTGCTTTTTGCTGTTAGCCGAGGAAAATCAATTGCATAATGTGTGACTGCGTTCCAAAGATCAGCTCTGTTAATCAATGCGAAGGGAAAAAAAAAAGATGTGCTTTTCTTCAGGCAGCATATTTGTATTTATGCACATCAGATCAACAAGAGCATGAACAAATTACTGGTGCCGTCTTTCACCATGACTGTACAAAACGTATCATTAAAAATTACATTAAGACAGTACATCATAATTTATAGTCTCTACATAATGACATTTAAAACCGCGGTTATCTAAGAACTTTTAAACGGACATAATGGACTAAAGGCTCTTTGTTCAAACCGTAGTAACTGAGAGGACTGACTGAAGTTTGGCTCCGAATGCTAAAATTATCGCTGGTAGAAGACGGGATCGTGTACAGTTTGCCTTGTTGCCTTGTTTAATATTTGATATGAATCTTTGACATCTAAAAAAAATACTTAAAAAGGTAATTACATCAACGAGATTCCCAAGTCAATAACAACAGCATCTTGGGATATTGATTATTTGCTCTTTCTCTTTCTCAGAAGTATTCATTATAAATCCAGACGTGTCCAACAAACTGTCACTTAACCTCAAAATTATTCTTATCCCTATTGGAGGATTTATTGCTGATAGCAATTCCAATGATAATATTTTCACAACTAATTATTTGTGAGGAGACTGAAATAAAGTCAGCGTTTTTTTTTTGTTTTTTTTTTTTAACATTTTTCTTTTTTTAGCAGTTGCTGTAAATTTGGCTTAAAATATCCAAAAGGAGGAAGGAGACAATCACTTTGTTTATAAATAAAACAGACTAGAGACAAAACACTGGAATATCTCTTTACAGCACTATGCTTTTACATGGGAGTAGAGTTATATTAGCCACACAGATAAAATAAATGTCAGCTTGGGAATGTAATATAAGCATGTGTGTACTTATACTCTAATATGTATGCATGTACCTTAACCTTTTGATTTTGCACGGGAGGCACTTTGTGTTTGTGTGTGTCAGCATCTGTGGGCCGGGTGATGACTGTGAAACTGAACATACTGGCATGTTCTCATGTCAAACAGGGCCCGTCGCCTCTGCCAACAACTCTCAGTTCTCACTCTCTCTGTCTCACACTCACAAACACACATGTACACACAGACAGAGACAGACACCCTCTCCTCGGCCAAATCCCCCCGTGTGGAGGCTTCCTCACCTGGAGGGGGTGATGGGAGTCAGGTCCTTTCCCATGGTCTGGATAACACGGCGGCCCCACACCCACAGGCCAGCGCAGATGCCTATACCGCCGTAGAAGAGCAGCCAGACTGGGGTAGCAGCGTCCTGCATCACACCGCCCTGGTCATAGATCATCCAGAGCGCCACCAGTGGCCCAATGGCATTACTGCATAGGAGGGAAATAAGTCACATTTTTAACATAGTGTGCATAACATTAGCTCCCATCATCAGTTCCTCTGACCCAAATCTTAATTTAAGGCAAAAAGATTCAGGGATAACTAAGTATCCACCCAAAGTGTGCAAATCATTCACATTTAAAGTTTCGGTTATATGTTTAAGGTGAAATATTCCTTTCTAAATTTGGTCAGTGCAGTGGCTGTACAGGATGTCAGTGTCGTGTGAGCAGCAGGGGGCAGCACCTGACATCGTTGCCACCATGGGCGAAGGATCCGAAGCAGGCGGTGAGGATCTGCAGGAAGTGGAAGAGCAGGAACACCTCAGGCTTGTCCTTCTCCTCACGATCCTCATCGCCCAAGTCGTCCAGAGGCACCGGTGCCGGCGCCCCTCCTTCCTCCACCCCCTCCAGCTCTGTCGCCAGCTTCATCTCCACCCCGCCCTCCTCCGCCTCGATCTCAGCCTCCGCCACGGCATTACAGTACGACGAGTAGCTGTCGTAGCGCACCCGCTTCTTGGAGTAGGACACGCTGTTGCTCCTCCCGCTTCCTTCGCCCACCAGCTTCTCGCTGTCTTCGCGGGACTCGGTGCGCATGAGCGGCTGGACCGGCATGCCGCAGATGGCAGCTGTGTAGCAGGTGTAGCTGTTGTTGCGGCGCAGCAGGCGGTAGTTGTTGTCAGGCGGGCCGGCGTTGGAGCCCGAGCGTTCACTGTCGTCCAGGCGGCCCAGGTGGATTTTGTGGAGCAGGTCTTTATACAGACCTGAGTCCTTGTGCACTGTGTGGTAGACCTGGCCATCGCTGCGCATGTGGCCATCGAAGCTGAAGCTGCCGTTGGAGACCGGTGACTTGAGGCAGCCGTTAGTCATGGAGTGAGTCCGGCCTGGAGGACAGAAGGAAGGAAAGACAAGAGAATATTTCAGGTCATGATGACTGAAGTTGTACAAACTTATTCAGACCCTCTCCTTTATCATTATTGTTTTGCTCTGGCCAAGGTTGTCTTTGTTTCTTCCAACTGTCCCAACCTCTCAAAAGACATATTTATATAGCAACAGGCCTGTGTTTACTTCCTTCATCCACAGAGAGGCTAAATATGATGAGGAGAGAAAATGTTTTCCAAACATGCCCATTCACCACTGGTCGTTTAACTGGATGTGTTGGTGCTTTAAGTTTTCAAGTCACTTTTGTCCCTTAGGGCTGAAGAATGGAAAATGGGATGGGCTCCATCCGTCGTCAGTCCATCACTTGTGAGCCACTGCTGGCCTGTTTTGGACACACTTGGGAGAATGACTGACTTTGACAAAAGGACAGGCATTTTCCATCATTCCAACAGGGTCCTAAGTTCCACTCTCAATATGTCAAACAGTGCTGGGTCAAATCTGATAACGCTTTGGGGATTGATGTGTTTTTACACTGGGATGCAGTATCCACAAAATGAAACTGATTGGCCCGTCACAGCGTCACCAACACGCCAGAAACCACCCAGAGCACCTCACACATACAAAAACAGAACTGCACAAAGGTCACCCTTGATTTGTTTAAATGTAGAAGGACCCATCTGAACATGGCTTGTTCTTACCGTACACCCTGCCGTTTGGTAGGACAGTGCCTCCGTTGGCAAGGTTGCTGAGCTCTCCACTGGAGTTGCGGGTGCCTCGGTCACTGCTGCCTCCGGTGAGCGGCAGCACAGCTTCATCTGTGCCCTTGGCCCCCGGAAGTTCCTTAAAGACCGGGCTCTCTTCCTCCTCCTCAGGGATCTTGTCCAGGCTCTCATCAGAGATCCTGGACAGGGCCTGTTCCTTCTTGAGGCGACCTGGTGGAAGCAGCGGGAGGTTTAGCAGGTGTGGACACCAAGAACTGTTCTAACCAGATAAAGAGGAATTCTTCTACACCACAGTGTCTTGATGGTTGCATCTTAATTTTAGACACCCAGACAGCAAATACCTAAATGTGCCTAATGTATGATGGAAAAACACTGGGTAAAAAAAAACAAAACATTTGATCCACATAGAAAATGCAGAGAGGGTGTTTCAAAAAGACTTTAGATGACTGGAAGAGTTCCTTCAGTGAATCTTTGGTTTGGTGCACAAGACATGGTTTTGTGGATCACACACCTGCTGTATATAATTTCAAAGATAAGGGCAGTCTGTGTTTCGGAACGGCTGTTTTTCTTGAAACTGCACTGGTGCTCAGCCCTGATATAAAATTACAATAACGAAAGGCCTGGAAGTGGAGACAAACAAAGAGAAAGCTATGCAGTGGCATTCCACAAACAGCACAAACAGGAGTATAGGCATCAGCTGATCCACAGCAAACTAATCCCAGCACCGACAGACCCCCTCCTCACTAAAAAACTCCCCCCCAGCACAAACACATAAACACTCTCAATCATCGGCTGTTTCCCTTTGACGGATGCAGCAATGCCCAGATTAGGATGGATAATATCACCTAGAATCCTTGCCGGCATTCGGAGGTCATGACACGTTAAGCAACAGGTCAAACTGGCCTCAGTCACCCTCACACCTCAGTCAAAAGGCTGGGAGGCAAAGCTGAAGAAAATAATTCTTCTGGTTGCACTGCGGCACTAAAGATCTTGACTTCCACTTTTGTATGACTGTTGACTTACTGAATTACTGAGTTGCAGTGCAGCAAATGATTATATTTTTTTTACTGACTGGCTTGAAATTTCAAAATCACCACTACAAAAGCACAATAATTTTCTGCCTCTTTCTTTCACATCTTGGAATCCAATTTACATTTTCATGCTTCATTAACCTAATTTTGTCACGAGAGTAAAGCATTTATCTGTTCCTTCAGCTTTGATATGTGATTGGCATCTGGCACTTGCAAACTATATCCAGTAAAGTCAAAGAGGCTTACAATTTGCATGGCTTAGTGTGTGGACTGTCGCACCAGCCTGAAGTTCCCCTTCATCCCCACATGATGTAAACTCACTTAAATGAGACAAACTCTCTGCCCCTGTGTCCACCACTCTGTCAGATTTTCTACCTCCTGCTCTTTCCACCGTTGTATTCAAAATGTCACATCTGTGTTTTATCTCTGTTGTGATCTTGTGCTGTGTTGTGTGCCTCGCTGCGGGCTGATTTTCCCATTAGGGCAATAACAAAGTCTTGAAACTGGACTGTAGTCTGAAAGCTTTTAACACTGCGGGCTATGATCTTAACCCGAGGACACTGGGAGGACACTAAAGCCCAGCAGCTCTACCGCTGAAAAAATAAGAGTCTGAGCATAGAAACTAGACTACACAGAGTTCACCGAGTTTTTTTGGAGGCTTTAGCGGTTTTGGCAGACGGCAACAAGAGAACACATCCGCTGGCAGCCGTTGTTTGGTGTCACAAAGCAGCACAGAGTGTGCCGAGCTGGGGTTGAGGCCCTGTTGTCAGGCCAGGGTCCGAGCGCGATGCTTTCAGACGGCGTGAGAAAGAGTAGTCACACCAACACACAAAACACACAAACACACACACAGATACCTACTTGCTATTTTCCTCCGCATCCATGGACACACGATTATCCAGACCAGAGCAGCACAGACGAGCGCCCCGGCTAGAGTGATGAGAAAGATGGCCCAGACTGGTAGCATCTCTAACCCGAGCACTGCAATGGAAGCGCACACACACACGCACGCACGAGAAATGTGTGTTACAAATCAATACTTTGCAATTAGCTTCAAAAGCATTGTTTTGCCTGCAAGTACTCCTTATAATTTAATCAAACTTAACAAATGTAAATATTATCTCTATGAAGAGCTGAGCGTCGCCCGGTGCTTACATGGGGCTCCAGTGTACATGATGGAGAAGGTGTTGATCCCTATGGTGGTGGCGTAAAAGAGGGGCAGGGCTCGCAGCCCGTTCGGGACAGAGTCATCCTGTGGATGAAACACACACATAGACTTGGGATGAAGTTTCTCATGTATAATAATGACAAACAATATCAGCACTTTCATGACAAGCACTTTTACACGATTTCTTTCCTTTTTAACCAGAGACTACATAATAAAAAAAATGATGTTACCTGGTTACCAGCTTATCATACTGCATAGGTTAAAAGGTATACCGCCTACCTAAAATGTAAAGCATGTTCTGTATCACTGTGCTTTGACCAGGTCACAAATTAGCAGGCGACATGTCTACACCTCTGAATCCGATAAGGACCCAGGACGGTTGCAGGGCTCAGAACGTGGGACTGAAATGCCGGTTAATCCGCTGACAGTGAACTCCACTCTCTGATGGTACTGGGATTTTCGTCAGTACAAAATGATTAATGAGTTTTTCATCTACTCAAGCTGTATTAATTTAAATCTTTGTTAATCATCATCTTGCTCTGTCTCCCCTCCTCTGTGCCCATGTGGTGGCAGAACGGCCACTGTGACCATCAGCTGCCAAGGTGCCCTTGAGAGAGGCGCCAGCTCATTCACTGTGCATCACTATGGATAAAAGCCTCAGCTATGTGCTTAAAATGTAAATGTGCGCTCTGCAGCCAAATGGCATTCGGGCCACAGTGAACTCAGATCACAGAGTAGCTCTTACATGGACTAACTAAAAGGTAAAGATGCACAAAAGTCAGATTTTGCTCACACTGTGGTCCCTGATCAGGTGACAAAAGTCACGGGTGAGTGTCAAGTGTAAGCAGAGCCACAGATTAGCAAGGTCACCTCGGATCTGTAGCTTTCAGTGAGGAGGAAGGACACAGGCAAATTTCTCCACACCGGGACACCGGTCAGCCTTCTCACATGGCTTTGTGAATCCTTTTCAGTTCTGATACATATGACTCATAAATGCTTATAAGTATGATTAATGCAGCCTCTATGGAGATAAGACCAGCTCAGTCCAGTTCATGAGTGTGACAGAGCCCAAAGTGAAAACAAGTAATCAGGTCAAACTAGGTGTGTGACATAATTTCTTGCACAATGTGTGGATTTAGAAGTTTGATGGGCTAAATACACACAGAGTAGGGCATGCTGAGGCAAAAATCTCACATCTACAAAATAAATCACCTCTCTGACTGCACATTTTGCAACAAAGCTCAACATAAAAGTGAGTATTTGATATGATAGGAATGCCAAATATTCCCCTGAGCTGACGCAAATAGCCGGCAGTGACTGAGATGAACCCACCCTGAATTTGACCCAACTATACAGTAACTCCCGAGTCCAAATGAAAAATCGTCCTATGAGTCATTCCTGCATAATCCAATGGTTGTGACCTCAGGATGATCTGAAACACTTTTCTCTTCCTAGTCTGTCAGCGGCTGCCTGTTACATAACTACAGATCTGCCGCTGTTGCCAAATCAAATGGATTTTATCTGTGATGAAATTCCTTGGATAAGTCCGTGTGTGTGTGTGTGTGTGTGTGTGTGTGTGTGTGTGAGATCTGTGTGTGTGTGTGTGTGTGAGATCTGTGTGTTTGTTTTCCAGTGACAGAGCCAGTGCCCCTGCAGACAGAGTGGGTGATTAACAGGGTTGACGCCTAGAGGGTGGCCCTCTCATTAACACTGAGCACACACACACACACACACACACACACACACAAACAGACTCTCTGGCTGTCTCTCAGTTTCTCCCTCAGTGCCTTTCCCTTTCACAATAATGTATCTTCTCCTCTCTGGATTCATGTGCATGCTAGAGGTCTGCACAGGCATGAAAATGAAACCCGACCCGAGCAGAAATCCCGATTTCTAAAACAGATATGTTTGCTTTCGTTCATTTGACTGATGCCTGACCTGCCCTCCGCTCTCGCTCATTCTCACAGATGTGAATTCTCACAGAAGGAATTTCTTCTAATTGAAATAAATTTCAGTAATAATATTGTAATTATATGGGCGAGGCCAATTAATTACAATATTACAGGACATTTGGACCTGGACAAACAGTCAAAGGAGTCATATTTTACTTATTTTTAAGTTGAGTGTGTTTATTAAAAAAACAGAAATTTTCACTAAAATTTCAGCCGTTTGGGGTCGATGTCAGTCCATATTTGGTTTCAAACCAATTACATTAATAAACGACTCCTGTTGGGAAGTTTTTAGTTCACTTACACTAACATAACCTGTCAACTTGTAAGTGTATCTTAACTTCACCTGTCTCTATTGTGCTCCGCTCGGTGAAACACACAGAGCTGAGGAGAGGAACACGTGTGACTGTAAATAACAGCAAGACTGTCGCATTGGGCCTGATGTTAAATGAGTGCACATAAATTAGGTAAATAACAGAAGTTGCTTGTTAGTGGCCAAAAAGCTGTCAAATCCATTGGAGCGCAGCAAAACCAGCATGTACAGGCTGAACGAAAAACAGTAACCTCAAGCAGCGGCAGCACAACCCGCCAACGCAGCGCGCTTTTCATCCACCTGAAGGCCAAAGCACGCACCAACAGTTTAACCCACAGTAGCACTCACACTGAAGCTACACATATGAAAATGACTATGACTGAACAATTAGCACATGATTATAGTCACATAGTAGTCCATTAGAAACTCAAAATATGAAACTTTTTACTTTGTTGTTTACTCTGTTAGCTGCCAGTCTTGTGCCACCTTCACATCCCTGTTTAGCACAGCGCCTTCAAAAAATTCCCACATACCCTCCTTGTAGTTACCAGTAGGAGATTGACATGAACATTTTCCCCAACTGGCAGCTTGTATTTACAGAGATTTGGACATGGCATCAGAGTGCTTTAAGGGCTTGCTTGCCAACAAGTTAAAGTAACATATCAAATGCCACAATACACGCAGGTTTTGAGCAATAGATAATCAGAAAATTGGATGTAGGCAGGTCCCATTGTGAGTGTTAAGGGGTTAATTACTTTTGGGGTTTGACTGTTTGAGAAAGTGTTGGCCAGCTGCCTGTGTTTTGGAGCAAGCTGCAAGCTAGAGTCACGTAAAGCTCTATTGTAATGAACCTGATCAAGTTTTGAACACAAATCACTCACCATAATGGCAAAAACGATGGCAATAAGGTCCAGTTTGAAAGCAATCATTTTACAGAAATGCACCAAGTTTTTCACAGACTGGCCTGTTGGTCAGCTTACCTGTGAAGTTATCCCCTGGTACATCATTTGCTGCAGTGCACCACAGTAACATTGTTGATACACCAAAAGCACCCACTTTTGGAAGGTCTCAATTTGAGTATAGTCTGTGAGTGGAACTTTGTTTTTTTCCATATCAGGTGAACCTGCTGGGCAGTTTTTATGACTCTTTGTACTCTTCATAATGCTAGCTGCATATGATCACATAACCTGGTATAGGGACACTTCGAAGATTTTGGGAATCTCTGTTCTGGCCAGTTAAACTTAGACCATTGTTTGAACTGATTTGCTTTTATATTTAAGTTTCTCTGTTTTTCACATTACTCTTTCTCTCCTCCTCTCTCATCCACCCCAGTACTATGAGATGTCCTACGGGCTCAACATTGAGATGCACAAGCAGGTGAGTCCATACTCAAACTCTGTTATTTCCAGCACATATCACATAAAACACACACAAAGCGTCGTGCTTTCCAAAGGAAGCCCTCCTCCTGTGAAACAATTGACCACCAGTCACTCGACACATTTCCTCTCACAGCTATGGCCATAATGTATACAGCATACCACAGTGCTCAAAGGCAAACAGCCTTACACAGTATTGAATATCTGAAGAATGATGTAGAAAAGTGATGCAAATTAATTTTTTTTTCTTTTCTTAATATGGGCCTTTGGCCGTGCCCCTAAACCTTTTGAGATCATTTTAAATGTAAGACTAATTTTGCCACTGAAATGAAGGTTACAAAAAAATGATCAGATGCATCAGTGGATTGAACTCTCATTTAAATAACATCATGGCAAGAAACTGCAACATTTTCAGTACCTCTAAAACTGAATGGAGGACTTGCAGGTTGTATTTACCAGCATTTAAGGACCTTTGAGGCCTTGGGTGTAAGGTAAGGTATATTTTATTTTATTTTATTTTTTCAGGACTTGGAAACCCACTGATTGCAATATTGCTATGCTATGGAATGGAAAAGGCACGAGACTCAACACATTCACATTTTGCTCCATGGTCTTAAAAGTGGCTAGATTTGTTGTGTGAAGTTGTGGGCAGTGTATCGGATGATGGTGATAGAGAGAGCTCAGCCAGTTCATTCATCAGTAAATCTGGATCCCAACCTCCATCTGTGGTCGCTAGCGTTTGGCACCGTCTGAAGGAATTAGATTGCCACGACCTTGATATGGATAAGTGGCTGATAAGATCGACTGGTGGACAGATTTATTAGTTACTTTTTAGAAATAAACTTGCCAGGGGCTCTGAAAAGCTGCTAGAGGTGAAAGCATGAACTGCAGAGTAGGATTGTTATGATACCAGAATTTCAGTTGTCGATACCAATATGAGAAAAATATGGAAATAATAAACAGGTTTATACATAATTAGAAAAACAAACAACTATTTAACAGGAAACTTTGATGGCACCATTTGCATATTTTGTTTTGCGAAATTATCATTATCCCCTGAGCATCCACCTCGAATGCAAAATCCTTCCAAGCACGACTCTTGCTGTGTGTCTTGTGGCCAAGCCATGGCCGAGCTGCTGCTCCATCTTTAACTTGTTTGTCTCTTCTTCAGCACACGTTTGAACAAGTTTAAATCGTATGTATACTGATCCCCATTGGTTCCCGAGGAATATGTTATGGCTCGCTGAAGATCTAAATAAATACATCCCACGGTGCCATAAGAAAAACGGGAACCAATGTGTTTTTGGACTGTTGGCATTGACTTGATGCATGCCCTCTGCAGGCCGGATGCCCACATTTTGACAACAGTCAGCAGTTGATAGTGGTGTGACAGTCCCATTTTCATTTAGTCACTTTTGATGATTGTGGGCAAGGCTTTTGTGGCCAACATCAAATTCTCCGTGCAGCAAAACCCATGCTGTTATAGTATATCTGTGTGTACCATGAGACCTTGTAAAACTGTCCATATGTCTCTGTAGCAATGTGACTGAGTCAAATTCCTGCACATGCATTGTACACAGAAAATTGAAGTGATTGTGAATGAACAAGGGGATAGATTGAAAGTCCCTTGCAAGCAATCCTCGGTTCACCAGATGAGGAAGAGAGTATTTCCACTACTTGATGTTGCAGGCGCAGCTGCACTCGCCCCCTCCCCGTCCCCGCTCCCCCTGTCCCACACCTGCACCGCGCTGATTGGCAGGTGTGTGACTGGCAGAGATAATCTGCCATCACTTCCAGAGTGTTTTTCTGAGGAGCTCTGAGACATTTGAATGATGTCACCGGAGGCTGTGTTTAAATGCCGGCACCGAGGGGCCAGTTATAATGTCAAAGTCAGCTCCCTGTAGTCACAGCAACAAGTCTCCAAAGTGTGGCAGGGTGGAATAATGTGCAGATCTCAGAAACTTTTAGGAAAACTGT
>OMLB01053820.1:0-10645 GCA_900302555.1 Myripristis jacobus
GCTGTGACTGTGTACAGTAATTTCCACCAAGTGAAGTATTAAATCAATCAGATGATAGGGCTAGCCAATCAAGTATTAATCATAAATGAGAGCTTTACATGCATTACCAAAAGTTAATATTTTCAACCCATATTATTACAGAAGACAGTCCTGTTTTTTATTCTGACTGAAAACTCGTGTTACTGTAATCGAAGATCATAATGTATAAATGTGTCTTGTATGTGTCATTATTATAGAATTATTACATTTCTCTGTTTATTGATGCTTACTGACTGTATTTATCCGGAAACACCACACACACACACACACACACACACACACACACACAGGGAGACAAAGGTTTTCCAGGAGGTCCAGGTCCCTTAGGGCCACAAGGACATCCAGGATCAGAGGGTCATGCTGGGCCAATGGGACCAAAGGTAAAGGTTGAGCTTTTTATCTGCATCATTCTTCACTTGTGAGCTGTGTCATATCAGGAATGTCTCAGATTTTTGCATTCAAGCCTGTCTCAAAGCCCTACTGGGCCTGTAACATAGGCCTAGATAAGAAAAGTGAATGGAGCTCTGCAAACATCCTTGAGCCCAAACTGTGTAAATGTAAATACCTAACTACATCTATCAGGCCAGATCTGTCAGGGTCATGGTACACTTACCTCCCTCAAGAGGACGGTTGATTTTCTATTCCCACTACCCAGTTTCATATTGCTCACAGTGCAGATACTACAAACCCCAACATGCACTGCAGCTGCCTATCAACACCAAGAAACACCTGCATGGCCGCTCCCCTCCTCCTCCTCCTGACCAGCTCCTCAGCAGCCCACTTTGCTTCCATCAAAACAGTTATTATCTAGCTAGTCTGTCAGTGAGCCAGCCAAAATCAATGTCATAACGAAAGTAGACAGTGATTTTTCTTTTTCAAGATAGGTGTGAGGTCGAGGACCTGTTTGTTTGACAACCCTGTCTGTCACACATATTGAGCTGACGTGGTCATAATGAAAAAATACGACCTTGTGACACATTCTGAGACAGTTTCTGTTGTGTATTTTGTTTTGTTTTGTTGTTTTTTTGTGATCACAAGACAACCTGCCTATATTTTGAACTTTGACTTTTGAAATACTTTGGCATATTTTGACCAAACTACTCATAAAGGATTCAGGGTAGGCCAGCAGATCTAATATATCAGAAAAAAGGAGTGGTGCAGTGGACTCTTCATGTCATTTTCCACTCTTATCACTTTGTATTTAGATATCCTTGTTTTGTTTTATAGAAGGGCACTTTTGGGGAGGATATGTGTGTGAACTCTACATTATTTGTACACAGCTCATATTTTGATCAGAGGAATGACAACTTTGGGTTAAAAACGTTCAGTAAATATTGCCCTGTTTGGCTCTTGAATTGGTTGTGATTGCGTTTGACTAACTCATAACTGTGCTATTTTTCACAGGGTGACCCTGGCCATGATGGGCCTATGGGGCCCAAAGGCAGTCGGGTAACATGACTGTTCTTCATTACTATTTATGAAAAAACATTACACATAGCATCCATCTGCTAAACATGTGTGCCTTTTGAAAAACATTATGATTTTGTTATTATCTTTACAGGGACCCCAGGGCAAAGAAGGATTTGCTGGGTCTCCAGGTTTACCGGTAAAGTGTCTCAGTCTGTTCTACTGTACATCTGTACTATTATGTGAGTGAGTGAGTGTGTGTACCATGTTTGGGTGTGTGTATCATGTGTATCGATTATCAAGGAATTATCTTCCTAAATGTGTTTTTACACATCTGCTACCTGTGTAATGTCTGTTGGTCCTCTCCATCAGGGTGTTCCAGGTTTACAGGGGCCTCAGGGCTCACCAGGGGCCCCAGGCTGCAATGGAACAGATGTAAGAAAGTGTTACATACTCATGTTCTACAATTAGCTAATTTAGATAGTTAGTTAGTTAATGTTATGCAGTTGATAAATGGTAGAATGATGAACTTAATATCCACTCATGAAGTTCAACACTTACTTTTTGAAAGACACTCCTCTATTTTCACAGCTCTCATATTTTAAAAATGCATGCTCGAAAGTGAAAGTGAGAGTGCTGCCGGTCACTAAATTAGGTAAACACATTGTATCTTCTTAGGGAGAAGATGGACCCTCTGGTTTGCCTGGGGCCACTGGCAATAATGGACAACCAGTAAGACACACATTTGAAACAATTATTCATTATGTTGTAAACAAATACCAAGTTCTAGTTTGTTACACTCTCCACAAACTTCAGTTTTTATTGCATAATATTGTCTTCAAATCGTACAGCCAGGGTATAATTCTGTTGGTGAAAATACAAACTGATTCAGCCGTTTTCTTTCTTTCACAGGGTCCACCAGGACCACCTGGACCTAAGGTAGGCGGGGCATTTAAGTACAAGAGATGTGAAACTGCAGAGCAGCTCAATAATGGCTGCATTTTAAGAAGTTTATTAACAGCACCTTGATGCCCTAGAGAGGAAGAACATGGCGCTACACTCGCGAGTGCTTTCTCAGCCTCACCCAGGTCCCACAGCTCATTATGTACCAATGTCTTCATAAGACCAATAACTTGTGTAAAGCTTTGTTATCAGGTCTGTCTCCCCAGTCCTATCTGCTGCAAGAAATATATTTTTTTCTCAAAGCTGATTCTCAGGGTTGTCTTTGAGTGATGGGAACAGTTAATATTTAATTGCTGGTACTGAAATACATGCATGGGAAGTAGAACGGAAATTTTGGACTTTCCTCACATCATAAGGAAGTTCATGGTTAAAATCATGACAATGATGGCAATGATGTTTTTCAGTGATACCATGTAACCCTCCCATAGTGCATTCAATACTTAATTCAGTAATGTTAACTTCAGTGTTAAACTGAGTGTTTTTTTGTTTGTTTGTTTGTTTGTTTTTAAACCAGGTGAATCTCACTGAAATCAAAAATCTCTTTTCTAAGAGAGACTTGACCTTTGTGTTCACATGTCTCCATTTCTGCAGGGTGAATCGCAGATATCAGTGATTTCATTACCAGGGCCACCTGGGCCTCCTGGGCGGGATGGACACCCAGTATGTAGATAACATTAACAATAATGATAATGATAATAGTAATACTACTACTACTACTTCTACTACTACTATTACTATAATAATAATAATAATTCTTTCCATGAAGACATTTTATATAAGCCAGAAACATAAAAAATAGCATCTGATTTTTTTTCTACTAATATGTGAGGTCAAGAGGTAAATGACTGTGTATTACAGGGAAGGCCAGGTGTACCTGGAGATATTGGACTACCAGGAGACGCTGGACCACAGGGCTCTGCCGTGAGTCAACTCATTTGTCTTCACTGCACACAGCAGTTCACACAAGTTCACACAACACTAGACCAATGGAAAGTTTATGATGTGAAGCTTGATATTGCTCTTTGCACTTCTTTTTTTCTCCTCTCTGAATAGGGACTTTCTGGCCGCCCAGGGCCTCCAGGATCTAAGGTAATACTAAAAAGAGGGGTTGCAGGTGCATTTTTAAGGTATTTGTTGTTTGTGTATTTCTGTATATTTGAGAGGTTTAGGTCTCATGCCTTTGTGTCCACTGTTGGACTGTGTTTGAGAAAGAGAGAGACGGATACAGATATAGAAAGAAGCAGAGAGAGAGAGACTTTTCCCCTCTGAGATAACTAACAAGTCCCTTCACACAGGGTCAAGGAGGTAGCAGCGGCTTCCCTGGACCTCACGGTCCAAAGGTAATGTCTTTTTTTAATGTACTGCTCTATTTAAGCAAACATTTCAGAGTCGGTATCAGCTTTTGTTTGGTAGTGTAGGTATGTATTGATTTTTCGCACTTGCATGTGACATGTTTTCATGTTGATTTTGGGCAGAGTGGCTTCAGTACTGTCCTCCACGATTCTCCAGTTAATTAATCAATTATCTGCACACCTACCAGTTCTAGAAGGATATAAAAATGTAATATGCACGATTAGAAGGAGACCGCAAGACAGACCTAAAATGTGCTGGAGGGATTATATAAGTCAGCTAGCTGGGAAACGTCTTGTGATCACTCAACTGGTGGAAGTTGTGAGGGAAACAAAAAGGCCTTGGCTACACGGCTGGTTCTATTACCACAGTGACAGAACCAGCCACTATAAGTATTTTGAAAAATGAGTGGATGATAGATAGATGTCTGGATATACCTTATGTTCACCATATTATCTACTTTTAATATTATCCCAATAATTTCTGCGTCATGTTTGTAGAATTTATAACAAACGAGCCACCAATTTATTTGATTTAGGGGAGAAAAGGACCACCAGGACTGCCTGGGCCACCGGGTCGGATTAAGCAGTATGTCTCTGGCACCATCCTGTTGAAGGTATAGTAACAGGCTGAGATAAGACCACTTTGCTATAGCAATATTATAGCAGTTATAGGTAATGTTAATCAGCTCAAGCTCACCGAGGTCTACAGCATGTAGATTTTGAAAGGGTTGCCAGAGTTGACCCTTGTTTTTGTCTCACCGCAGGGTGACCAAGGAGATATAGGAGAGAAAGGTTGCAAGGGTGTGCCTGTAAGTCTCATATCTCAAGTTAACACCAAAGACATTCTGCTGTTTCACATTAAATTTGATAAAAAAAATTGTACTCCTAACTTTTTAGATCTTCAAAGCCAATCCCTGTTCTTCTGGCTAGCTTTGAAAGTCTCTCTAATTGCTGTCGGTGTTTCAATCTTTCCTCAGGGTGACCCTGGTCATGGCTACCACATCAAAGGAGTTAAGGGAGACAAAGGATACGAAGGCCCTGAGGTAAAAATCAGTGATTTCACTTGAAGTTGTGTGATGTCATACAGGATTTTTAAAGAGCAATGTGCTTTATCTGTGGTCTGACTTCCTTGGATCTGAGTCTTGCTGAAATTTCTGAGAACCAATAAAGCCACCCAAGATGATGGACCTCACCCACACTGTGCATTAGCATTACTTAATCCAAATCTACATGATTTATGGTTAAAATCATGGACTGACATGGACATGGTGTGTATTTTAATAGTACTTCATCTCCAGACATCACTACAGAGGTTGCTCCTCTCTGAACTGTCTTGGTTAACATTCAACATAAAATCTGTCCCGCTGAGCAGTATTGTTTGTATAATGGACATTGATAGGCATAACCTAATTGATGAGAGGGCTGGAGCTTACTGAGAGCCCATACCGGAAATTGAGGTAACCAAATTAAGGAGAGTGAGGCAGCAGGTTCCACAATAAAGGTTTTTCATTGTCACAAAAACTTCCCCTGACAGCAAGTGGTGGTCCGTATTAATTACACAGAACAGAAATGGATAACAAAGAAATTAGTTTCAGATATGTCCTTGTAATTCTTCTTAGCTGACAAACAAAAGATCTCAATTGCTCAAAACAAATTAAAGAAATATCTAATCAAAGGCAATACTGCAGTTTTAATACTAAATTAGTTGGAAATGAAACTAAATAAATACATTGCATTTTCAAATCCAAACAGTTAACAGTGGACTGAAGGGCTGGTACTGACTGCTCCTCCCAGAGCTCAACAATGTCATGAGAGACATGGAAGACTTCAACAGACATGATATACATTGTTAAATATTGCTGCCGGTAATGTACCATGTTGATAAACGTATTATACTTATGAAATGAGTCTAATTGTCCTCTGTTATGCATACAGGGAAGGCCAGGGAAGAATGGAGATCCAGGACCATCTGGAAGTAGGGTATGGTAATACTACGGTACTGTAAATGCATCATGTAGACCCACAATGGGTTGGTTTTGGCATGTGTGTGTGTGTGTGTGTGGGTGGGTGTGTGTGTGTGTAGGGAGGTTTATAAGTGTACTCAATGTGTAGTTTTTGAATATATATTTTTCTTCAGGGAAGGCCTGGTTTCAGTGGTGATCCAGGATATCCAGGAGTAACAGGAGAGAAGGTCAGTAATCAATCACTGCCTGTCACAATAGATCGTCTTTTGTAGTTAACTGGTATGTTTTACAGTATATTACCATGGACAGTGGTAATAATGTACTCTGATTCTTAGGGTGAGAAGGGAAACAGGGGTTCCCCTGGTCTTCCTGGACAGGTGAGTCCTAATTTCTTATTTTACACTTCAGTCATGAGTTAATTTGATAGGAATGTAAGGAACTGCCAGTACCATTAATTTTAATGTTAGCATTTTGATTAATGGTTACAGAAATGGCTGAGAGGAGCAAGCTTACAGGCTAGTACGTTGATCACATACAGATCTTGTACTTGAAGAAACATTTCTAAATTTCTAAATTGATATCTGTGCTTTTAGGCAGTATGTTCTGAAGGTGAATACAATTTTCATTCTTGCTCCACCTCATTGGCTTCACTCAGTGGTTCCCCGGGGTTCTTTTACAGATAATTGGGCCTGTGGTTGAAGAGGCCAAAGGCTATCGTGGGGACCCTGGTCCCCTAGGTCCGCCTGGGATCCCTGGAGCGCCAGGTGGGTTTGTTATGAAACAAATAAACGAACAAACAGACAAGACTTGTAGCATATTGTACTTCCATATTGTTATGGAAAGCAACAATGACCATATCTGTAATAACTGCTGTTGTCACTATTTGCTTTCATGAGCCAGAACAGCCCAAAGTTTAAATAAATAAATAAGACATACAGAAAGTGAAAGTTGACAGTTGTTATTCCTCTGCTAGGTGTTGTGGGTTTTCCTGGAGCAAAAGGTCTTCCAGGTAAGTTGAAATGTCTTTTATTCAGCAATCAAACGTATTACCGTGTGTTAACAAAACACACACTTGCAGAATTTATTCAGTTCAATGGCTTTTACAATTAGGTCAGTTCTAAATGAATAATGCATTTCTGCATTGGACCCTGTCTTTCACTTTCTTGCTTTCCCCTGTACAGGCAGTGCATCTTCTGGGTCTTATGTGCCAGGCCCGCATGGTCCCACTGGCTTTCCAGGCCCCAAAGGAGACCCTGGGGAGCCTGGGTATATTTATACAGGATCCCCAGGACTAGATGGAGATCCTGGTGATCAAGGGCCTCCTGGGGATCAGGGGCCACCAGGACCTCCTGAAGACAGAAGTATGTGCAAATGCTCCTTCTATTTAGCAATTCCATCTAAATACTGCTACTAAAACTAACATTTTTTGCATTTATTTCCTTTACCAAATTTGTATTATATTATTATGATACATTCCAGTGCAGCTACCATTTTGTCTTAACTACCCTCCTCAGATTGTTTGTAAACAGGCATCAACAACCCAATATTACCTTCAGAGCTACACAGTAAAAAAGGGCTAGTAACCAGTCTGAAGGGCATTTATAATGCAATATTTCAGTTTTATGCAGTCAGTCAACACCGGCATACCTTCCTTCCCTCTCTTCAACTGCATACATTGGTCAGCAGTGAGCGTTTAAGGCCACACAAAAGTTTTGTCCTCTCCATCAATCAGTTGTAATAGATTCACTTCACTCTGTTATCCAGGGTGTTCCGATAAAAAGTCTATTTCCTTCGGATAAAAACCTGCCAAATTGAGAGAAATACCAAACAGCACTATGGAGCATCTACTGGGACTGGAATCACAATTTTAAACCTAGGCCAGCATCTATTTATCTCATTTCATTCTCATGCCATTAACTGTGTTATTCCTTTTGAGGATATTAGCCTTGTTTTTGAATTAGTGTGCCAAGTTGTCAGTAAAGTGATTAGAAAATGCCTCTTCGTTTTGAGCAGCCTGCTGAAACTGTTTGCTGTCTGCTTCATTTGCAGCAGACAGTTTTGTCTTGAATTGTTAAGGGCACAATGTTTTTTTTTTTTTTGGTACTGCCCACTGAATGAGCAGTACAACTTGCTAATGAAGCCAAGGGTTTAAATGACTGAGTACCAAACCAAACATGTTTTTTCTTTATTGCTAAAAAATGGAAATGAAATAATTTTTCATAACTAGGCACCTAGGATATTTTAGGAATCTATTTGATATTGCAGAGTTGTTTATATTTGATTGTAATGGATTATACACAGTATTAATAAAACTGAGAGGTCAAGTTGCTAGTAGATTATATAAAAGTAAATGCCATTTTACAAAACTCACCAGAATTTATTATTTAAAGGCAGGCCTTCAAAGCATTATTATATTATAAAGGCCCACCTTCATTATGTAGAGCACTGACACTTAAGAGATATTTTTCTTGGGATTTCTGTTTCGCAGAAAGTCTACTGAATTCTGAATAAGGCAGAATAAATAAATAAAATAAATAAGGCAGGGAGTATAGGCAACACAGGTTTCAGGCTGTATTCAAACTCAAAATGGTACAGTTATAAGGAAAGCAGTAGGCACCTTATCTGAGTCACCATTCAGCACAGAAATTACCCTTTCACAGAATTTTACCCTCACCCCACTCTCGGTCTATGATCACTGCTGCTACTTATAACTTGAATTGATGAGGTAAATGTGCAAAACAGGCATTTACAAATATTGCATGAAATGACTTTTATTACGGTGTGCTTGTAGGTAAAAGGCTTACCAAGGGTCTGCCAGGAATAAAAGGAATGAAGGGTGTCCCTGGCCCTCTTGGATATGGAGGACAGCATGGAAAGAAAGGTTGGAACTTAACAGTGATTCTTGGCTACACAATCAGTAATTAATCAATAGTGTGTTGGTGGGATGTCTGTTCAAACCTTTAGACTCACTGATCGAATTTTTACTAGCTTTGTAGGTGCACCATTGTTTATAATCATTGTTGTTTTGAAATCACATTGTATGGTATCAAATCTTTCATGCCTCAGCAGAGCCACCACAATCAATCCCAACAGGCTGTTGACTGGAAAGAGTTGAAAACCAAAGTTAGAACAAGGGAAATTAATTTCTGTGATCAAAATGGGACTCATGCATTTTTTCCATGGCTCTATTGTTCAAAGGAGAGAAGGGGGAGACTTGTTATGATTGTGGCAGTATCGGCAGTATCCCAGGACCGCGGGGGCCTCCTGGTCCACCTGGTGTTCCTGGTAACAATGCAGCTCACACCAAAGTTATTCTGTTCCCAATTTCAAGTACAATTCTTCAATGATTTAATCAATTTCTGACAACACTGTCAAGTTTTTTGAAACTGTAACAGATATTCTTTTTTTCTGTCCCTTAGGTTATAGTCAAGGACCAGGGGCCATAGGTGATCCAGGACTTCCAGGAGCCAGAGGCTTACCTGGACTACCAGTAAGAGGGCCTGTCTTTCAGGAACGAGAGCCTTTGCCTTTACAGTGCTTTAATACCTATAAACAGTCATTTCTCTTTGAAGGGTAGCACTGGCCTCCCAGGATTTCCAGGCCACCCAGGACCAAAGGGAGACTCAGGCTCCTCTATCTTAAAGGGAGATAGAGGAGCCTTAGGACAGCCTGGCATCCCTGGCTTAGATGGCCTCAACGGGTCCCCTGGCTTACCAGGTCGCAAGGGCGACCAAGGGCCCAGAGGAGATTCGGTGAGCAGATCTGAAAAAAAAATTCATTCATGGTGTCAGGCCACAGATATAGGACTTTGAAATGTAGAAGAGCTTTGGCAGAAGTTTTGTCCCTTCTGCCATAGCAGCACTAAAATGACTGCCTCGCTGATCCAGTATACACCCAGGTTTATCTCTTTGTGTTAGGGTTAGGGTCAGGGTTATGTGTTATGGACACTGGGGGGTTTGGAAGTTGTCTGCATGTATATCTGTATGTTGCATTATGTCTATCGGTATGTTTCTGAATGTTACAGGCTGTGAAAACAAATTTCCTGTGGGACAATCAAGACTATATCTGTCTATTTGACCTCTGACTTTTCATTTGAGCAGGGTTATTGGTCAAGAAAATAATCAGTTGTCGAGCAAAATATCAGCACTTGTGATTTGGTTTTAAGTTTTAATGTTGCAAATAAACAACAAACAAAAGAATAGAAGAAGTGATTTCATTGCTTGATGTAACAAATGTCCACTCCCCCTGTCAGTATCCATACCCTGGTATTGATGGGGATCGTGGTTTGCCAGGTCCATCAGGGCCTCCAGGCAGACCAGGACCAATTGGCCAACCAGGCTCTGTGGGATATGGGCCTGTTGGGCTCCCAGGGAGTAAGGGAGATGTTGGGGTGCCTGGCTTGCCTGGACAACCTGGAATCCCAGGTAAAGCAACACAGCAAGTAGACAGATATTGTACATACACATACATGAGCAAGACACACATCTTATATCCGCTGTTCTCTTCATCCTTCATTGTTAGGTCAGAAAGGGGAGTCCGGCCACATCCACATAAAAGGCAATCCTGGACCACCTGGATATAAAGGTCTGCCTGGTCCAAGTGGACTGCCAGGTAACTTCAGTATGACTGGATGAATGAATGAATGAATGGATTTGTTTTAAATAGTCCTATAGTAGATAAATGAAGAATCATTCATTATATTAATTGGCAAACTTCATCTCCAAGGGAATCAAGGAGCCCCAGGTATCCCAGGAACGCCAGGCTTGCCAGGACGGAAAGGAGAGAGAGGAGACGTCTCATTCCCTGGAGAGCCAGGGATCCAAGGGGAGAAAGGTAATTCATGTGCCATTAGGAGAAAATGAGGGAAAAAAGCTGTTTTGTGTTAATAATGTCTGTATCATCACTTAATGTTAGTGTGTG
>OMLB01053823.1:0-10896 GCA_900302555.1 Myripristis jacobus
ATATTTATTAAAAAGTTCATCACAAAATGGCTCAAAATTCTATCCTGTACATCTTTACGTCAATAAATTAATCATAACTATCAGCTGTCGAAATAAGACTTTTATTTTGACGGCCTGTACGGCGTCATACAGGATTCAGGAAATACGAATACATGATCACTTAAATTAATGGATTGTTTTATATTTTTATATATTTTTATTTTATTTCATTTTATTTATTTAAATTAATAGTCCTGTTTTTGTATAATATTATGTTGAGCACATTCCTAAAATATTTGTAAATTTTAATGTGTTTTCAATAGACTGAAAAAACATGTTTCCACAAAGACTATTAGGGCTATCAAACTTAGACATATTTTTAAAAAAAGAATTAAACTGTCAGTCTGTGCCGTGAGCTCTTTAAAGAGGAATAACCGACGTATTGTATTCTTATTCGCTAACTATTTTTCATTAATGGAGTCTTTTTTCCCAGTTATGCTTTTAATATAATTGTATTTTAATTATTTTTTTTTATTCATACACACTCCATATTATGTTACTATCACATATCTGAAATGTTTGTATAGTTGAATGTATTTCAATAAAGATTAAAAAAAAAAAAAGAAAAAGATATGTTTACTTGTGAGTACCGCGAGATTTCCAACTCGGCTCGCTCTCGGGTCAAAACAGGACGTCAGTTGCTCGGAGTTTACGCATTTTCTTTGACTTTATTTTGCACAAATTAATTTGCTGTGGTTGTCGGTGTGTTGTGTCCAGCCATGAGCGCCATTCTCCCCCGGATAGAGCAGCTGTCCTGCAGAGTCGTTCGGGTTTTAGGCTGTAACCCGGGACCGATGACACTTCAGGGAACCAACACTTACCTGGTCGGCACTGGCAAAAGGTATCGTCACGTAACTCGGATGCTTTGTGAAGGTTATGCTGGTAAATAGGTTAATTACTATCAATAAAACGATTCAATTGCGAAATGACACATCTAAAATAAACCTAACAGTGAGGCACCGCCTGATATGTCCGTTCTGTCGACTGGAGAAAACGAGCCTCTCGCTGCATTCAAATCTCCATTGAAAATGTTGTGGATTCTGAATTTCGTGCTTATCTGTGTATTTACACTCGATGGAAAACCTGACTTAAGATCGATTATTAACAACATGGGGACGCTCTTCAATTCGGCATGTGTCCAATACACCAGAAAAAATAATTTCAGGTTTTTATCATCGGGTCGCCCGTCAGCTAGCATTGGGAGGACGTTCGAACACGTTTTCACATTGTATTGAAAATGATGCGGGAGTCTGGCGTGCAGTACAAACGTGTTACTGTCGCCTGTTCTAAAATGGTGTATGTCTGTACACTGCCGTCTAAACAGTCGTGAAGTTGCATAAATTGGGTTTGACTGGAAAGCTGAGACTCTTTCCCAGTTGCATTCATGTCTAATGCCGTTAGCCAACATATCCATTTAGTTTGGCTTTAAAGGCCTGAAGGAGACAGGAGTCGTTGTTTTTATTCAATGAGGATAACCTACACCCTTTTCTCTGAAGATCAGCTTCAAAATGCTCACCTCTGCGCATTTTTCAAGGAAAGGACAATTTAGGCCAATATTTAATTTTATCTCCAGTGGTCCTACGTACGTTTCTTTGGGGTGAAATTAAGTTTAATATGCTTCTTCTGCTTGGCCGGCTTCCCAAACACATGATGTTATTATGTTATGATGATACTGTAAGCCAGTAGAGAGCTGAGTTCATATAATCCTGTTTTCCTCATACCTTTAGAAAAACTGGTCAGGGGGTACTTTGCTGAAAGAATATTTCATAGGTTGCACGTTATTGAAAAAAGTTTGAGAACCACTGGTGTAGAAGGACGAAGAATAGATTTTCTGTTATTAATCATAACTGTACTCAAAACAAAATGACTCATTCTGGGAGTATAATAACTGTGAAAACGTGGGCTTGTCTTGAAGCAGCTGGTCTGTATGTTGAACGTGTGTCTGTCCTCCAGGCGAGTGCTGATCGACACCGGGGAGCCTGCGGTGCCCGAGTACATCAGCTGTCTGAAACAGGCGCTGCAGCAGTTCAACGCGAGCATCCAGGAGATCGTCGTGACACACTGGCATCACGACCACACCGGCGGGGTGGCCGACATCTGCAGGGACGTCACTGGTGAGGAGGGCACCGGCTGGAGCTCTGCTGGGTTAGGGTTAGGATCTGCACACCATGCAGCTCTCATAAAGACTTCACTGATGAAGCCTATTTTCGTTTTTCCCCATTGATCTTTTTTATGTTTAGTATTTGTGACACCCCAAGTAGTGGCGCTGTTATGATTTTTTTTTTTTTATCACAAAGTAGAAAAAATGAGCGTCTGGGTTTTTGTGTTTAGAGTTTTTAGCTTTCAGTTTTCCCTCCCGCAGGTTTCGAGGTCCAAGTCAGCAAACTGCCTCGGCCCAGCCGGACAGAGGAGGCGAGTGGAGACAAAGCCTTCACTTACTTAAAAGATGGAGACGTCATCGAGACGGAGGGAGCCACGCTCAAGTCAGTTCAACTTTATTAACAGAGTGCTTTTAAACAAACAGTAATGCCCTGTGCTGTTGAGACAGACTGACACTTTACCATAATGCACTGCAGTAAATATGAAGGAATAAGAAGAACTCATCATGGTGCCATGCCAAATATGAATTTAAACATATATTTACCTGGCACAACGTCAGACATAAATGACATAAAAAGTCACACATAGCGGTTGGATTGTATTTTATTGAACCAGACTTTGTTTTCTTCAAATTGTCACGGTTATCAGCTGAATCTGGCCATAGTCACTTATTGCTTTTGCTGCAGCAGAAAGTATTTTTATATTTCAACCCAGTTAAGCACGTTGGATTGGATTGTTTCCCAGGGTGCTGTTCACCCCGGGCCACACAGACGACCACATGGCGCTGATGCTCGAGGAGGAGAAGGCGCTCTTCTCCGGAGACTGCATCCTGGGCGAAGGCACGGCCGTGTTCGAGGATCTCTACAACTACATGAAGTCCCTGCAAACCCTGCTGGACTCCACAGCCGACCTCATCTACCCAGGTCGGCTAAACTGTGTGTCGCTGCCGTCACATGAGTACAGTTTGGGAAATTCTGCATCATGCGAAATATCAAATAGAACGTAGCGAGGCAGGGAGGACCAAACCAAAAGTGTGGTCAGCATGAAAATATACCAAAGGCATGAAAAAGCGTGCAATTGAGATAAATGAAAAAAATCTTCAAACTCTTTAACGCAGTAAGAAATAAACAATAGACTGGTGTGAATTCTCAGCATATATACATTATTATTTTGGGCCAGGCAGTACATGCACACACACAGTTTTTTTTTTAAACTTGACTCTTTATAAAGATTTCCACTTGTGATTGACAGTATAAGTTGACAAGTTGATTGAATACAGTGTAAGTGGAAGACCTGATGTTTTCCTTGATGGACAGTTTTTCCATTTGTGAATCTCAATAACACCAAATGTGGTCTCTTTATTTTCATTTCTTCACAAATTTATCAAGCATGAGAGAGTTTTAAAAATGTTTGCCTCACAGTAACTATGTGATGCGGCTCTGTATTTATTCTGGTATCCGCCTTCAGCTTACACGTGTTTTTGACGATAGATGAATTGTATTCTTTAGTTTTCATGACTGGGGTTTATCTCGCTGTGTGTCCAACAGTCACCGTCTAAGTCCTTACAGCTAACGCCTTCCAGGAATCTTTAACACAACTAGGCTGAGATGAGTTCAGCCGATAGACTTTCTCTGTTTTGCTGACGAAATAAATTACAACTCACCGATTGAATCTGCCTCCAGCAACACGACCTGACTGTCCCGGGTGCTCTCTCTGCTGATTGTGGGGCGATGGTCCAGGATTTTTTTTCCTTTGGCTGCCACTTTGTGCGTTGTGTGCTTCAACTGCCTTGAACTGAGACCTCAAGTTTTGTCATTTTTTGGCAGACATGTCCCATTTTGTGTTGGATCCCCACCGCTGCCAGCTCTCTCGCTATATATCACATAACGTCCTCATTTTGGCGAACAGCATCAATTTGACATTGGACACTGTCCTCTGTCCAGACAGTGAGCAGAGACCTAATGTCCTCATTTGACCAGGACTGCCGGTTGTCCTCCATTTTTCTTTTCCCTGTTATATTTCTGCTACAAAGCGAGCTGCTGCGCTGATATCTGTGATTATTAGCTGCCCCGTCTCCCCGCCCAAAGCCAGGTAAAGCCAGGTTATGGTTTCCCCTGCGCAGGTCACGGCCCCGTGGTTCAGGATGCAGCCTCTAAGATCAGAGAGTACATCAGCCACAGAAACCAGAGAGAGCAGCAGATCCTGTCGGCCATCCAAGCAGCAGCAGGAACGGCTTTCTCCTCCATGGAGCTCGTCAAGATCGTCTACAAGGTCAGGACACGCCACGCCGTCCTCACACACGGACGTTTCACCCCAAAAACCCAACCACACTGACCAGTACAGCACACTCACTGCTCAAACTGGTTGGTGATTCTCTAACTACCACTTTTACTAATACTGCAATTACTGCTGCTAATGTAATTACCGCTACTGTTACTATTGCTAATATTGCTGCTACTGCTACCAGTACTACTGCTACTCCCATCAGTACTCACTGCCATGAGTGTCAGTATTTCTTTTCTTTTTTACTTTAACCACTTTTTTCCTCAAATGTGTTTTCTTATTTTCATTTCATGCTTACGTTTTGTTTATGTTGTGTGTCAGTATTTTGGATATTAATGTAGGGTCTTGTGTAATCACGGCTTCAGAAGCTACCTGTCAGTGTGGCTGTAATCTGCAGGCTTTTGTACAGACTGGATATTCCAGGAAATGTTTCTGTTTCTATAGTCTAAACAGTTTCTTAGTTTCTGGTCTCAGATTTAGTATTGTTTTGAAAACTTTATGTTGTTCCTGGGATTATATTTTTAGTGAATGAAAGCACATAAGTACATGAGATAGAGTCCCTGCACAATAGAGTCCCTCAGTTAAAATGGTCCCAAACCAGAATAAAACATGTAAATCCCATTTTTAGTACCTAACCTTTTCAAGGTTATCAGCGCATTTCGAAACCCTTTAGTACCTAAAATACTAAAATACTAAAACTGTCTTCTCCTCCAGGAGACGCCTGAATACTTGCACAAAGCAGCTGAGGTGAACCTCGTCCATCACCTAAAGAAACTGGAGAGAGAAGGCAAGATAAGTCTGGGTACGTTATCTCTTACCTCCACTGCACAGTTTCCTGAGAACGTTGTGGAACATATCTCACTGAATTTATTGTAGTGGGTGAATAAAGTGTTTCTGACTGAAATCAAATGAATGGAGTCTGAAATCAAGTGAAAGGTAAGTGAAGTGGGGTTAAATCTGTTCTAGACTTCACATTCAAACAGTCAGTGTGGCTCGACCAGTCGTCTTCAGTCCCAGAGTGCTGCTGGTTTTCTGTCACACGGCTAGTCAGTTGCTTTCAGCTGACATCCCAGGTGTGAATTAGACTGCAGTATAGTAGAGCAGATCTTCAGTATACCTCAGGGACAATTTAATCAGCAATTAGTAGTCATCAAATAAAGACACAAGACACAAACAATAGAATTTGATGGGGAAAAAAGTAACAGCAACAACAGTAATAACAATCAGCCGAAACAAAAAAGGTTTCTTGACCTGATTTTGTATTAAAAACGATTCCATAAAATGCCATTTGCTAAATACCGTAAAACACAGTTGTACTGATACCACAAACACCACAAATCCAACATTATACACTGTGTCTGATGCTTGCCAACTGGAATCAATAAAATTGAAATAAAGCAATGAAAATAACCCAGGAATCATGAGATATCACCCACAAGCTAGTAAGTAAGTAAAGCTTTATTTATATTGCACTCTTTAAAACACACAGTTACAAAGTGCTTCACACACGCAATAAGATAAAAGCCAATTCATAGAAAAACCAATGCATTAAAAGATATAACATATGCATACATACACATTCAGACATGTACACACATACATGCTGTACATACACACTCAAAAACACATAATGATCAAGTTGTCAGTGTGTGTGTATCCACTATTAACACTGAGGAGGATTTACTCAAAAGCAATGGCATCTAGTCTAAAAGAGTTCCCCAGCCTGTTGGCATTCCATTATAAATGTGAATATGACAGTATTCCTGATTTGATACAGGTCATATGAACAGCATACGGTGCAGCGTAGATGAACGCCCACACAGTGGACAAAACAGGAGTAGTCCTGTAGTAGTAAATAGTAAATCCTGTTGATCATTCCCTGGATCAAAAGTCAAATTGTTAATTTATTTTTTTTTCTGGTATAAAAACTCAGAATATTTATGGACACTATTATAAAAAAAATTTCCAAGTGCGGTCGGTGAATTAGGAATCTAGGCTTCTTGTACTGAATATATCTCTTTTTTCCAGTTGAATCGTCTCAAGCCACCAAATGGAAGAGTAACCTGTGATGTGCGTCAAAATGTCGGTGAAATGGACTTAATCTGACCACATGTGATAAAGGAATAATAATCATCTGGGATGGTGGTCTAACTATTCGTCCTGGCTGTTTCCTTTTTTCGTAGTCCTTTTTTTCCCCTTTATCTCCATCCCTCCTTCATGATTGAAGGTGAAATCAACAAGAGATCAGAGCGTTCCCCTGGTTTCACCTCTCCGATGCTGCAGTCATGGAAGTCAAATAGGAGCTTGACGTTAAAAAGCGCCGACCTGTTCACATTCAGACTCACCTGAAGCCACCAAGACGTCACAGTGGAAGTTTGTCTGGGTGTCGTTGGTGTTTCATAATTAACACATGACCATGGCGATCAGACATTTTGAGTCACAAGCCAAACATTACAATATCAACCACAAACCAGAAATGAGGAAAGTAGATCTGCAGTGCCTTGGCATTTTAAGAGCTGAAATTCCAGAAAACTCATGGTGAAGATTTTGTTTGTTTTAATGAAATGAATCAATAATTTCCAGCATTTGTCAACATTTAGAGACACTGAGTCCATGACCAAACCTGGATTTAAATCAACCAGTAAAATCTAAAATGTATCAAATGAAGCTGAGGTGAATAAGATACGAGTAAGCAGCTCATATCTACCATTATTTTCGCACGGTGTGAATACAACATGATTGTTTCATGGAAAAATAAGAAATGCTAATGTTAAATGCACTCAGAATTTGTGTTTACCTTTTGATCTCATGTTAAACTGGAAAAAATGACCATGTGGCATGAATATAAAAGGCTATTCAAGTGATTTCCTTAGTGAAAATGTTGTATTTATTAAATTAATCTTATCTGCCTTGACTTGACTTTGACAATCCTTATGGACAGGCCTTACACTCATCACTCTTCTTCCACCTTTGTACTACTATCGTTATATACTTTCTGGCATAACCGTCATCCATCTTTTTTGTGTATTGCCTTCGATCTTCCTTGCTTATATTAGGCACTTTGTAAAATATGCTACTGTACAGAGTGTTAGTGTCGTTACTGCTCCACTAGGTGGCAGGATCTGTCAATAATTACAGTGGGATACAACTAGTAGCTCTTAAATCCCAAATAATCTTAGTTCAAATTTAATATTTTTATGAATCACTGCTAAAAAAAAAAACAATGTTAAATCTGTGGTATTAAAAAAATATTGATTTATCTACTTCATTGTGGGTTGCTGTGGTAATTTTATGTTAATCATATTTTTGCTGTAAACTGAAATACACAAAAACAAGATGTGAATTTTATTTGAAAAAAAAAACACTGGTCAAATGAATGATCAAGTGAAATAAAAAAAAAAAGTCTCACAATACAATATTAATAGAATGAAAAATATGCTTGTGTGAAACTAGTGATCAGTGTAAGAATGAGAATCTGTGTGATAGGTGATCTCTGGGAAGTGCAGTGCAGTTCATAATACACCATAATAGCAAAGAGTGCTTAGCAATGAAGGTGGAGACTGCGTAATAATGAATGTCAGATGTCAAAAGAGACCCAGCAGCCAACTGTATGCTTTTCAGCGCTTTTCAAATTACAAATTAAATTACCGACTTAACTAACCCTAACGCGAACCCTAACATTCAGACTGCATTTTGTAGTGTTTTAGTGGAAAATCAGCTCCGCTAAACTCATTTTAGTTTTGCATTTCCTTTTAACAACTTTGATAGAGCTCAAGTAATGAATACATAGAAATACTTGATTCATTCTTGGGGAAAAAAACAACTTTATTGATTGTTTAAAAAAAAAGGTTTTTGCTCACACATCCAGTCTCGAAAACATTGTAAAAAATTGAATCTACATTTTCACTTTATTCAAACAATCGGTTTGTTAACCCAGGAAAACAAACACATTGATCATAGTACTACATATTACATAGATTACATTTCTTTGGTCAACTTTTCAACTTTACAAAGTGTTGGTACCAAATAAACACAGTAATTACTATTCAGTTATAATGAAAAACAACCTTCTAGTGCTTTGTGGTGCTATATCCAATTCATCAAAATTTTTGCATGTGAGGTTCAAAACAACAAATGTGTGGTTGCTTCTTCCTGCTGTGCATGAAGTGATGCGATTTGCATTTCTGGTTTGATTGGAAAACGCAGAATCAGCACTGGGCAGCTAGCATCAGCCGCAATAACCACCATAACTACAGAAATTCAATCTCCATCAATAGAATACATTGACAGGCAATCTCTGGGAAGTGCAGTGCAGAAACATTACAGCAATTAGTCCATGGCACCAAAGATAGAGGCAGACTTTTATAAATGCATTAGAAAAACAAAATATCATGTTATTCTTTTAATAACTGCTGACTACTTGAGCTGACACAGCTCAGCTGAGTCTCCAACTATGCCCTGAGTCCAAAGTCCAGCATGGAGAGGCTGAGTGAATGTGGTCTGGGCTCTGTGGAGGAGAGTCATGGTTTCAGAGACGTTGTAGAAGGACAGAATACCTGCTGTGTGATCCAGGTACACTCCTACTCTGGAGGACACAGGGACTGATGTGGGAGTTGTGATGCTGTTATGTCTGAATTTGTTACGGATACAGTCCAGTTCCCAAGACTTGTCACTGGATCCAAATCCACTTCCATTCCCTGTTCTGGTACTATCCTTGTATGCGACTGCTATTGAAACACATGACCCACTCCTCTCCACCTCCCAGTAACAACGTCCAGTCAGACTCTCTCTACTCAGGACTTGAGACCATTCAGTGAATCTGTCTGGGTGAGGAGGATATGACTGATCTTTTCTCATTTGTGTCACTTTTCTGTTCCCATCAGATAAAGACAGATATTTATTTGCTGTGTTTGGATCCAGTGTGATTTGACATGAATATTGTAAGAATTCAGCTCTGGTCTTGGGCTCTGGTTATGACAGTAGAACATCCACTCCAGTCACTGTCAGTGAGATCTTGGACTGGCTGTTAGCCAGTGAAAATAGACTGGAGTGACAACTCTTCGCTTTGTTACACAATCTATGGCTCCGCGTAGCGAATCACGGAGCAGCGATAGCCGCCATGATGGAACAGACAAAGAGGGCCAGCAAGGAACATGCAAGGAGGAAGAGGTTACAGTCCCGCCCATGCTGATTGATTGACATGTGGAAATGAAGTGCAGAAACACCTCATTAGGCTGCAGCAAGTGAGGCAAAAAAAACAATCTGACATTTTGCTGCGTTAATAACTCCTGTCTACTTGAGCTGACTAAACTCAGCCGAGGCTCCAAAGGGCCAATAAACCATAAATCCAGCATGGAGAGGCTGAGTGAATGTGGTCCGGACTCTGTGAAGGAGAGTCATGGTTTTAGAGACGTTGTAGAAGGACAGAATACCTGCTGTGTGATCCAGGTACACTCCTACTCTGGAGGACACACGGCCTGATGTGGGAGTCTTGGTGCTGTTATGTATGAATTGATTGTAACAATCCAATGTCCAAGAATATGCATTATATCCAAATTGGCTCTCATCACCTGTTCTGGTACTATCCGTGTATGTGACTGCTATTGAAACACGTGACCCATTCCACTCCACCTCCCAGTAACAACGTCCAGTCAGACTCTCTCTACTCAGGACCTGAAACCTTTCAGTGAATCTGTCTGGGTGACGAGGATATGACTGATGTTTTCCTATTAGTGTCACTTTTCTGTTCCCCTCAGATAATAACAGCTTTGTGTGTGCTGTGTTTGGATCCAGTGTGATTTGACATGAATATTTTAAGAATTGAGCTCTGGTCTTGGGCTCTGGTTGTGGCAGTAGAACATCCACTTCAGTCACTGTCAGTGAGATCTTGGACCATTCCTCACTAAGAAGGTCCTGTAGTTTCTCTCTCAGCTCTGACACAGCTACAGTCACATCCTCAAAGTAGCTCAGAGGACGGATATTGTTGCTGGGTGAGTGTGTAGATTCACTGAGACGTGACAGCGAGGGGTAGTTGTGTAGAAAATGGATGTGATCCTCTGTGTGTGAGAGCTGCTCCAGCTCCACGTCTTTCCTCCTCAGCTCAGCGATCTCCTGCTTCAGCTTTTGCTGAAGTTCTTCAGCCCGACTCGCTTCCTCTTTCTGCTGGGATCTGATCTGCTTCACATCAGACCTTCTTTTCTTAATCAAACTGATCAGCTCAGTGAAGATCTTCTCACTGTCCTCCACTGCTTTATCAGCAGAGCGATTGATGGCCTCCACCTCCTGCTGAAGCACCATCACGTCTTTCTCTGTGTCCTGGATTCTCTGCTGGATTTTTTGCCGACTCAGCCTGAGCTCCTTCTGCCTCTCGGTCCTTTCTGCTGCAGCTGAGACTGTGTGGTGGCCTTTATGTTCATCCACTGAGCAGAGATAACAGATACACTGCTGATCAGTGCAGCAGAAAATCTTCATCAC
>OMLB01053826.1:0-13583 GCA_900302555.1 Myripristis jacobus
GGAGGAGGAGGAGAGGAGAGGGAGGAGAGGAGAGGAGGGTGAGAATGTGTTGATCCATCCAAATAAAAGATAAATTCAGTTATGGTTGAGAAAAACAAAACTACAAAAACAGCTGCCTAACAGTCGCGGGGATATCAACTGTCAAAATTAACTGCCAATGTCAAATCCACCCTCTCTTTACATCTCTGGAGACGTTTAACAGATGCCAACTTGAATATACAACACACACAAACGCACACACGTGCACACACACACACACACACACACAAACGCACACACACACACACACAAACACCAACACGTATATAACAAGATGACTTAGAGTGTGTTTCGATGCCTCCGGCCTAAAAAGTGTCTCCAACTGTATTCTGTAGTATTAATAGAACAGTGTGTTCCTTTAACTGTTGGATGGTGTGAGTGTGTGTGTGTGTGCGAGTGTGTGTGTGTGTGTGTGTGTGTGTGTTTTATGCTGTGAAGCCAGAAGGTCAGGTTTCTCAAACGATTTCTTTAGTGGTTTCTTTCTGCACAGAAATAGAAGCAGTTTCAGCAGAGCAGAGGCAGTCCAATTGATTACACATCAGCTGTGACAGGCAATGCTAATATCACTAGTGGCAAACCCACCAGGCTTTCTGAAATACATAACCACCAGCACACACACACACACACACACACTCACACACACACCTATTTCTAGTTGTACTGCAAAAAAAATCTCCTTACTGCGTCACTCAGGATCCTCATGTTCAGGGTTCAGGCATCTTGTTTTTCTTCGAACAAGGTACAAAATAATCCCCTTTGTTTCCAATGCTTATCAACTTGTTTCCATGATTCTTGAATCAATGTGTCGTTTTCTTGATCGCAGTGCGCTGATCAGGCTTTATTTGGCCTTGTTTCAACAGATTTATACTTTCCCCCCAGAAAAAAAAAACTCTTAAAAGAAGTGAAACTGCATTGTAAACTTAGTGGGATTATCTCATCTCACTGGTTTGAACACTGAAAATGAGATTAAAGGGCTTGTTAGGATGCAGATTTTATTTGCACAGTTTGGTCATGGGGTTGTCAACTCAAAATGTCATTTTTTCAGTGTCAGTGAGCTCTTTGATCAGTTTACAGTAATGGAACAAGAAGATTTCTGACCTCTTCGTGTTGTGCATTTATGCAAATTTCAACAGTGCAAACGAAATCCAGGCTATTTTTTGCATAATCCCAAAAGCATGACCACCACCATAATGATGTGAATAGAAGTCAAACTGAGATGAAATTAGCCACCATTCTTGTAGTTTCAGGAAGTAGATCATAAATATTGGCCAGAAAGTTGATTTTTTCCCCTCAAATTTTATCCGGATTTTTTGCTCACAAGAGTTGATCTGATGGGCCCGACCTCTCCCACTGTGTTGGTTCAGATTTTTAATGCCAAGTTTCAGTTTTTCCTGCTTATTTTAAATTTTAATGGATATTAGATATATGTTGTCTTAAAGCATGGACTGATGAAAGAATTGGTTAAAGTGGAAATTAAAACACAATGTCAATTAAGTTTTTGGTTGGATTTGATTGATATAGTCTAAACTTTTTTTTTTCTCCATCCATTAATCACTTCAGAAGGGTGACACTAAGGCTCGAATGTCCTTTCCCAATTTATTTTATTTTTTTTTAATTAAAAGAAACAGTTCGCCCAAAACAGTGCAACAAGTTTTGTTGGCAACTATTTCCTGCCAAAGAACACTGGCAAACTGTATCCATCCACCCCTAAGGATCATGAATTTGGGGCAGATAGTTACCAGTGAAACTCTTTACCCCTGAGGATAATGACTGAGGTCATTTTTACTGGGAATCTGTGTCATTGTTTTGGGAAAGAGCTGTTTGCTGCTGAGTTTTTCCACAAATAACGTTTTGATGGTTTTAAGCTCCACAAACTACCACTTGTCCAGGCCCACTGTCAAGGGGAGCAGGGAGATCACAGAAACCTCACCAAATCACACACAAACTATCTGGATTGATAAACTGTACCACGGGGGTAAGCTGGAAAATATTGTTTTATTTTTGTGTTTTGGGTGAACTGTTCCTTTAACATCTTCATCTATCTATCCATCCGTCCTTGCTCCCTGAAGCCCCAACACCACCACCACCGCCACCACCCCTCCCCCTGAGCTCCACCCATCCTCTCGTTGTCCAGAGCTCCCTGCGGATCAATACTCATAGAAGTTTCATGAGGACAGACCCTCCACTCCTGTTTCACCCATAAAAAATGTGAATGGAGGGAGAGAGGACAAGACAAAAGAGGGGAAGTGGAGTGAGGGCTGGACAGGAGTGTCAAAAAGGCAGGAGATTATGTTTATTGTGACTATGTCTCTTATTTGCAGAATTTATTGTACTTGGCAAATTTAAGTGGTTTTATTGATCGTCTTTTTACACTTCGTTGCCGCTCGATTGTGTTTGTACGCTGCTCGCTTGACCACGTTTGGTCCGCTCGCTTCTCACATACGTCTATATTTATCTTTTTTGTAGTGCTTTGGGTATAAGAGACAAAATGAAAGAATGAAAGAGAATTTAAGTGGGGGAAAGCAAACACAGATTCATATCAAGCAGGAGTGCAGGGGGGTTGAGGAAGAGCTGGGTGAGGGAAGGAGAGGGGTGAAAAGAAAAGGGAGGGGGAGGAGGAGAAGGAGGAGGAGGGTGAAGGTGAAAGGACAAAAAGCGCTGAAGATAAAGGAGAGGAAGAGGAGGAGAAGGAGGAGAGGAGGTGTGGTGAGATTGATTCCCTGGCCAGCCAGCAGTTCAATACCACTGAATTATTGCTTCATTCTTCCCCTTATGAGATGAGATGTCTCTCTCTCTCTCTCTCTCTCTCTCTCCCTCTCTTTCTCTCGTGCTCTCTGAGTCTGTGTGTTTTTGTGTGTATGCATGTATCTGCATGCTTCTGTGTGTCAGTGTGTGTGTGTGTGTATTTTTGTGCGTGTGTGTGTGTTTGCACGGGCGCACGCACATGTGTGTTCTGCACCACTTAGGATGGATCAATACTTTACAATCTGGTTTTTAAAAGTCCACCTTTTTGTCTCCTTCCGTTTTTCTTGATCTCTCTCTCTCTCTATCTCTCTCTCTCTCTCTCTCTCTCTCTCTCTCTCTCTCGCTCTCTCTCTCACTCTCTGTCATGATGAGCAAAATGAAACTTTAGCGACTTGTAGAGTGGAGGAAGATGGAGGAAGGTCTAAAATCTCCAGGAAGCTTTCACAAAAACTTGTTTCTCCACAGTTTATATGGCTATAGATTTTTTTTCAGATGCAGCCACCTTGACAATATATCAACTCTGTATGTGTGTGTGTGTGTGTGTGTGTGTGTGTGTGTGTGTATCTGTGTTTGTGAGTATTTTGTGCATGTGTGTGCGTGCATTTATCAATTGTAACTTGTGCCATAGTGTGTTTATAGGAGTGTGTGACGTACAGAATGTTAATGTTTCCCACTAGGCAGATGAAGCAGCCATACGGCACTGCTTGTATGTGTATTTATGAATGTGTGTGTGCGTGTGTGTGTGTGTGTGTGTATGTGGTAGACCATCTGTTTACCAGACTACTCACCATCTTTCCCTCATATCTCTCTGATTTACAATTACTTTCAACTCCTGCCCCTGTTTGAATGTGTGTGTGGTATGCTGTGTAAGACATGACCCTTTGTGTGTGTGTGTGTGCATGTGTGAGTGTGTGTGTGTCTGTATATATGTGTGTGTGTATATGTGAGCATGTGTAATTGCTCAGTCGTTACACCCAGAGGCAACCACAGCTAAAGCACTGAAAAACCACAACAGCCAATCAGCTTTCACCACCGTGACCTTTCACCACTGACTTCCACAGAAAAGTCAACCTTGAGGCGGGGTCAGGTAACCGCGGCAACAGATCGCGTTTCCTGGGTCACATGTTGAAGCGATCAGCCAATCACGAGGTCACAAGGTCATCGCCGCCCAATAGGAGCAGCAGTTGGGCACCAGACGGGCCAATTACCAGTCGGCTAGCCTCGGGCTCCCGGTGGTGCAGAGCAGAGATGTTGTGACTGACGGGCGCTGAGGAGGCACACACACCTCCACATGTCTGAAAGCGTTCAGAGAGTGCTTTAGGACGTCTACGTGGCAAATACCACAAGTTACAGTGCTGTGAGCTCAGCGTGACCTCGTTCAGACTGTCAGCCCAAACCTGATTTATGTCATTTTCCAGATATGACATTCATTTTATAAAGTCTGAGCAGAAAAAAAGAATCTACATCTATATCTATTCTTTCAAAATCGATTATTTGATGTCTATGGATGCCTCTCAGTCTGACTGCTCTTGCCGAATCAAACTGACACATGATGTGACATAACATGATGTGATGGGATGTGATGTTCAGAGTGCCAGAAATGAAAAAAAAAAAAAATTACAGATACCGAAAAACTGTAGTAGGTAAATTGCTGCATATATCGATTTGTTTCATCGATGATGATGTATGCTGTGATGGAAGAATTGTGACAAAATAGATGGTGTGAAGGCAAAGACAGTACATTCCCTTTCTGCAGCTTTCTGTTTTGCGTTTCATGTTTGAAAAACACGTCATCGGTTACTGTGCGTACACACAGTTTCGTCGCTACCATGGCAACCAATACAAACAGCTTAATGCACGAATTCGAGCACTTGAATCCAACCTGATCACTTGCAAATGCCAGTGTGGACAGTCACTCTCACAGGTCGGATTTCGCAATTGTCTACCAGCCTTATCAACTCAAAACACAAAGTGGGGCTGCTACCCAGAGGGGTGTCCCACTCACCCTGATTCAGATGCCACACGTTTGCCTTGTCTTCTAGAAATAAATGGTGGTGTCAGTATAATATCCCAACCTAATCCTAAACCAATCTATTCCTCTAAATAGTTTGAGTGTGATTTGGTGAGGTTTCCAGTCTGCTGTGATCTCCCTTGTCTACTGGTGAACTGTAGCTCTTTGTGCCCAAACCATGCTCACTGGTGGCAGATCAATACAGTTTCCAGTTCCATATGAAGCTCTTTGCCTGGATTATGTTGAGTATCCGTGTCACTGTTGTGAAAAAAGCTGCTGGCATGTCATTTTTTTACCGTTTGAGCTTCACAAAAGAATTCGTACCCAAGACTACGGCAGACTGGAAACCTCAAGCAATCCCATAGAGAGTATCTGGATGGATAGACTGGATTGGGCTGAATGGATAAATCTATTTTTTGTATTCCTGTTGAATACTTCCTTTGAGACAAAATGCAAAATGTATCCCTGAAGTTCTGTTTAGTGAAACTCTTAGACTGAAGCTCCTCACCACCTCCACCCTGAACAGATACAACAGGGAAGCTGTGTGCAGCTTCTTCTCACAACTCGTCTTGATTGAAGTCCTCAAATTTCAGACAATTAGTTCTTGCTGCCATTGGAAGCTACAAGCTTCCAAAGTTGCCCGGTGCAGCTTTACAATCGTAATCTGTGAGTTCCTGTGCTGCTGTCTGCAAATCCCAAAGATCGATGGGCAGTGAAACAGTGTGGCTGGTAATGTGTTGTCCTTTTCTGTGGCTGAAATTTGAGATCCATTTTTTTCTTCTGTTTACTTTTATATTCCAAAGAAATGACTGTTGTTGCTTCTGGAAACATGAAAAACATCACTTCCTGTGCAGCAGAGGATATTTTCTGGGAAACTCATACTCAGTCCCAGGAATTTAGCGGCACAGCCATACTGTGATCCAGTTTTTGTTGTCCACTTCTCCAAACAGAGTCTGGGCACTGCTGGGTTCAACCCGTTTGGAAAAGGGGCGGCAGCAGCGTTTGTTTACAAAATTATGCGGCAGGTGATTGGATCAACCATCTGTCAATCATTAGCTCTGGTCATCCAACCAGACAAACAAAGTATATTTGTACTATGAGAGAAATACACAGCAGCAACTGTGATGAAGAACGTGAGTAAGCATATTTGTAAGCGTGTTGCTGGCTCGTTCGCATGTTGGTTCATGATCGTTGATGTTTTTGTAAGGAAAATCTATGTTGATGTCTTGTTTCTGTCCTGTTACGCCTGCAGCTCCTCAAAGATGCTGAGTGGCGTTCCAGTCTAACGCTTTGATTGGAGCGGGACCAGATGGTTCCACTAGTCAAATGAAAATGAAGTTACAAGATCAGTTCTCTGTGCGAGGTTAAGAATTTAGAGCAGCAAATATAAAATCTTTCTTAAGCTGACTCACTATTGTGATACAGACACTATTACCATTATTATCATCATTACAATTATTATAATATTGCAAACTGTGTCTGCCTCAGTGTAGTACTTTTTTCATATTTTAAACCTGTAGTATAGAAGTTGAAATTGCAGTGTGGTTGACATAAAACATTAGAGGTCAACTGTGTAGAAATGTGCAGAAATATTACCACAGACACCAGCTTTGAAATGTCTGCAAAATCATGTGTGAACTCATTTGGCATTAGATTACATTTTTACTTGTGCGACAAAGTTCCGTACTTTTACTTTATTTTCTCATATTTTTCCTCAACGGGGGCATAAAATGTCCAAAGACAAAAGACTTTATTTAACTGCCATCCTCTGTGTCTGTCTGCATGGATGACGTCATGGTCAGGGTGTGATGGAGCCATGTTGAGCGGATCAATACCAGACATCACATCACCTCCGTCCATTTCCACATGTATGTGAGAGCAAAAGTGAGCGCACGCACACACATGCACGGACAGGCGCACACACACACACACGTTCACATGCGCTCTTTCTTCTTTCTCCTGCTCCTCGTGTTTTTGCTCTCCTCCCTCTCTCCTCCTCCTCCTCCTCCTCCTCCTCTGCTCCATTAAGCAGGAAAGTGCTCATTCACAGTCAACAATCAGGTCAGAAATCATACACCGCTGTAACAATGGTGTGTGTGTGTGTGTGCGCACACGTCTGTGTGTTAGTAAACTGGGTGTTCTGGGTGACTTCACTAATAGTTTCAGTATGGAGGGCTATAAAGACCAGACTGTTTAATTGTAGCCGGTTTTAACGAGCCTCTAATTATGGCAACATTCTAACGAGTGTGGGTCATTAACTGTTGACTAATCTGCAGTGATTAGTTCAACACTGTCTGGCCTGAGCCTGAACTGCGATTCATAGACACTATTCACACACACAGACACACACATGGAACGGCTCCCACACGCGCACACACCTGAACACACACACACAAACACATTTCTACAAACCACACATGTAAAATAAATCCAACCTCTGGGGGAACAGAATGGATTTCCAGACAATATTCATGTTATATCAAGGTGCTAGGCAGTGCCTCAGTATAGGAAGTGTGTGTGTGTGTGTGTGTGTAATAGACCTACCTGTGTATATGAATCTCCCAGGTGTGCCTTTGCAGAACTGTTTGGACTTGTAAGACAGAGTGACCTCCACAACGCCGGGGATGTGTCTGGGAGGCGTCTGCACCCGGATGGCGTGAGGTGTGATCAGCTGGAGACGGACACACATAAGGAGGCTCATTACCGCCATAACAGCTTATAGCACCACAGCTCCTCAGCTACTGTCAGGGAACTTGGCCTTTACAGCAAAAAGTCACTTACATTTACTCATGTTTCTGTAACTGACAGCAGCTTTTTTGTGTACTTGTGCTTTTTTGAGAATTTTTAAAGTCAGTAATTTCACTTTTATTGAAGTACATTTTGGCTTGAGCATTGTCCTTCACTACATTTTTAATCACATCCACTACAGAGTGCAAATGATTAATGGCAGATTGTAGAACCTTACACAATACAATTTCAGTCAGCAGCTTGGCTCTACTTTTTGTCTCAATTTCCAATAAAGGCTGCATGACGATGGCCGACGGAAGCAAGGACTGTTTAGACTCAATTGGCAAAAATATGCACTAAGCCTGGAAAAAAAACGGGGGAATATCAGTGAGAGCCTGGAGATGAGAGCCATGTGGACTCAACTGTGAGTTCAGGCCTGAGCTTATTCCACATTTGTCAGCTGAGTCTACAGGGTCCTCACTTCAATCAATCCTCAGTAATTTTGCAGAATGCACCTTTAAAAGAATCTGGCTTAAGACCTGTTCTCTCCTCCTTTTCTAACTGCATGGAAAAGGTGACAGCTAAACACAGTTACTGTTCTGAAAAAGTCACTTTTATTCTGAGAGCATTTTAAATGAGCCACTGTTTACTTTTACTTCAGTAGATTTTTACAGCAGTGCTTCTACTTTTACTGCAGTAAAATATCAGCAAAGTAACAGCACTTCTACTTTCACAGGTCTCCTCGACGTCTCCACCGTCCGCATCAATCACACATCAAGGCTCATTTGCACTTTCACGCGCAATGTTCAATTCACAGCTACTAACAACTCTACATTTTGAAAGAACCGAGGTAGCTGTTCATTTGAAAAAGAAAGAGGAGGATTGGATTACATGACTTTTGTTATTGCTTATCGTACTCATTGAGCTGTGGTTCCTTCTATAAGAATCTAGGTGTATTTAATCTCACCTGCACCTCCTTCTGTTCTGTTGTTGTGGTGTGCTTTGTTTTATACGGGCAAATAAATAAAATCAAATAATTAAAATCAAAGACATTTAGACCAGTTCTTCTCAAAATAGGGTATGGAGTCCTCAGCAAAATGAGGAATAGTTTAATTTCACTTCAAATTAATTCACTATGCACATGTTGTGATATCAAAAATGGATGTGTGGTTATTTTAACATGATGTTTTAAACTCTCCACTCTCCCTAAACATTCAGGGTCACTCCAAATGGGGGTTTGATGAAATTGTAAATCCAAATATACAAAAGTTTGTAAATCCCTTAGACCATCTCAGACAACTGGCTTATCGTACACAACGGCAGGGGAAAAGGCCGTTTCAAACTTCTTTCATTTCGGATATGAACAAGTGATGAGTGCCACTGGGAGGAGGCACGAGTAAAGACAAGACAGCTGATTTTTTTTTTTTTTTTTGACTAAGTGGGTTAAAAAATTGGATTGCGGTCCAGTCACCCAAGATGCATGTGAGTGTATGTGGGGTCAAACTGTCTGGCACCCAGTGCCCCCACCCCACACACACACGCACACACACATACACACTTGGCATTAAAGTGTGTCTGGCTTGTTGTGTCTACATCTGTTGTAACTGGATTACTTTTACACTGGAGCCTGACCAGTTTGGGATTTTTGGGGCCAGTACCCCAAAAATCCAAATGATTCTGACGTCAGTGTATCGGTCGATACACAGACATGCTTTTGGTCCCTCAGATGTGTTTAGCAGACATTTGTGACAAAGATATGTCACAGGATGTAGTACCTTTTACAGTTTAAAAACAAATCTTGTTGTCCAAAATTACATCAGTGCACCGATGTCAAATAAACTTCACTGGCAATTTAATAATTCTAGATAACTATATATATAAAAAAAAATGCAAATGGAGCAATATATATAAATAAATAAATATTTTGAATTAAGGATTATGTTGAATAAAAAAGTTAAAAGTTTTCATATCAATGCTGATATTATATCTGTGGTAGGCCCGGCTAACCGATATATGTACTGGTCTAGCTCTAATTCACACCTTGCTTTAAAAGGCGTACCCACTGAAATCAAATTGCTCTTCTTTGTGCACGCCACTTCCTCTCATCATAAAACTTACAGTAATAAACTAAACTTTATTTCGTCTACCAGCATTCTGACTGTGCGTGCCTCCACTTTGATTTGTTTCCTTGTTTCAGTCCACACAGCTCGTGTGTGTGGGCCCTGCGAGCGGGTTGGAGATGCATTTGTGGAGCATTTACACCTGGATTTTGGACATTTTTTGTGCTTTCTGATTACAATCCAGTCACCCAGGATGTGTTTTCATACCACATGGAGCAAGAGTCACTGCACTGGACTGTTGTACATGCCAAAATCCACAAATTTAGTGCTTTTGCAGGCTAAAACAAACACTAACATGCATTTATTTTAACTGTTTGTCTGCTATGATCTGCAATGGGCAAAACCTGCAGGAGGGAGAGATGCAGACAGTTACTTTCAGTCTTAGGGCTGTTGGAATCTGTACTGATAAAAAGTAAGTTATTGCTAATGATTTATTTCTAAAAAAAAAAAAAGTGTTATGGGAAAGTTTTTCTTTTATAGGAGTTTATGAATATGCTCAGTTCGAGTGAAACATTTGTTTGGCCAAAATCCATCAGGACGCCGCCTGAGAAACGGCGAGAGAGCTGAGTCAGTCTGCACTGAGACTCTGTACACATGTTAGTGTGTGTAAGTGTGGCTCTCAACACTGTAAACAAACCCTTCAGCTCCTCACACACACACACACACATAAACACACACACACACATGCCAACATGCAGACACACACAAACACACACACACAGACTGTGTTGTTGTTGGATGGGAGCCATGGTCGCCCCACACACACGGTGAGTGGAGTCAGAAGACAAATAAACATTCTCTAGAGGAGTGGCACTGAGGAAACTATGATAGGGTGTGTGTGTGTGTGTGTGTGTGTGTGTGTGTGTGTGTGCTTGTAGGAGCACTGAGCCAATAGCTATCATGAATCTGCTGAGTTGATCAGTATTCGAGAGAGAGAGGGAGAGAGAGACAGAGAGAGTGTGTGTATGTGTGTGTGTGTGTGGGGGGGCTAAATACAGAGGCAAATCTCATTTATACAAACAAAAACACAACACACACACACACACACACACACATACACACACGGCAGGCACATGATCATACACAGTAAATAGGTTGACCATCAGGAAAAGCATATTTTCAAATTGAATTACTTCCAACGGTCCGAGAGTAAAAACACACGGTAAAGACGTTCAGACAACACTGACGCCCTCAAACCACACTCTCTCTCTCTCTCTCTCTCTCTCCTCCCTCCCTCTCTCTCTCTCTCTCTCTCAGTGCAGATGGTCAGACAGAAGACAGGACGATGAGTGCTATCAAAACCAACCTCGCTCCAAACCAGCATGGTACCGAAGATGACTTGGAGACCGTCGAAGAAATTATCTCCTATGATGATGACTGTAGCGCCCCCTGTGGTCCAACCTTCGCTGGGACTGATGGCTTTAATGCAGGGAGCTGCTGCTGGGGAGAGAGGAGAGGAGTGAGATGTGACTTCATTAGATGTGTAACAGTTCATTCATTCATTGCATCGATCCATCGAGTGTAAATTCTTCCAATTGAACCAAACTGATCTGCGTACAAAAATAAACACAATGAATTCCTCTGACTTTGGTCTGAACTGATATGAGATGCATTGAATCAAATCACTGACAACTGATCACCAAATATCATGGTAAAGATTTCTACAAACTGCTGCTTTTTTGTCAATAAAGTTTGTTATTATAACAAATAAAGTAATTGTTCTGTCTTGTTTTTTTTTCACATTTCAGAGGAAAAAGAATAATCTTATATTATTGCTTATTAATGGATATAAAAAAAATGTTTCTTAAAACAAATTGCCCCAGTGGATGTGAATTGAATTGAGCCAGTGTTAAGCCAAAGACTGATGTCTCCTCTCATTACTCGTAAGTGGCTTTTGTATGCAAACAGAAACCTCTGCTAAAATCATAAGCTGTGGGAAACACCTGCACCAACATTCACTTTCAACAGTTACAGCTCTGGAAAAACCCCCAACAATAATTATTTCTTTTGAAGGCCAATCAATCTGCACGAGGGAGGGAGTTCTGGACCGGAGCAGCTTCATCTCTGGCGCTGATGTGTCTGTCTGCACCTCACACTTCACGCTGCACCCTTGGCTCTTGGCTGGCGTCCAGTTAAGCTCAGCAGAGCACTTGAATATTGAACACACTCAGTGAATGATTCAAAGTCCTCAGTGCAACACTGAGCCCTCAACGGCAACCGGGTCTTTTAGTGGTGAGGTTTCTCCTCACCTCTACTGACTACAATGAGAAACTCTGAGAAAATAAACATGGATGATGGAAATGAGGGCTACTGGGCTGTTGGAGCGTTCCTCCACATCAACATTAAGTGTGTTTACAGCAGGAGAAGAGCTTGTCTGGCAGCCTAGTCACCAGGAAAAAATGATGGCATTTTATGTTTCTGCAAACCAAGGAATTGTTGAAATGTCATGTTTTCAAAGATGACACAGTCAACTTTGCATGTGCAGACTGGGGTTTCAGTCCTGTGCCAAGCGAGAGCTGGGTTTGTTTGTTTAACATTTCGTAATGTTAACCATGACCTTTTCCTAACCTTAACCAACCTTAAGTCATGATGCAAATGAAAGTGGCTAAAACAGCCAACCAGCTATTATCAGTTAACAGTCATGTGACGTTGATGCAGCCTTCACCATATTGGATATTAAGTCTACATGTTGATAGTTAATGTATTTTTGGTTGAGAAACGTTAACATTTAAATGTTGGTTTGCAGAAATATGAAATGGAAACATTTCACTCTGGGTTGTGTCTGGCCTTTTTTCTTGACATTCCCACTTAACCGTTCACTAAAAAGACTTCTTTTAAATAACAACTGACACTGACTACAGAACTTGGAAATGTTCTACTATAATTTTGTATTTTTCTGTCCACACCGTCCTTCATCCTTCATCAGTATTAAAAGCACAAAAGGGCATCGATTTGAATTTAAAGCTATGATAATAAGATTATTGTTGATTAGTGATATGAGATGATCAGCTCACGGTTAGGGGTATATCAGATTGTTGTTGTGCGTTTTTAAGCTTGTGATAAATTGACATAAAACACACACAAAAAACAGAAGCAGAAGGTTCAGTGTGTTTTATAATAGCATCAACATTAAGCCTCAGTCTCAGCCAGCTTTCTGTCATGTCAACATGGTGTCCATATTCACTCCTGGTATTAGTGTCTATGGTCCAATTCCATGTCACAGCAACAGTGACAGCTTTTGTCTGTTCAAAAAGAGCCCTCGTGTGTGTGTGTATGTGTGTGTGTGTGTGTGTGTGTGTGTTTAGGAGATTATCGGTATTCAGCTGAACTAAGACAACACCCTTTAGTCTGGGTTTGTTTGTAAAAAAGCAGCATAATGATATTGGACCCCACAAAGACAGACACACACGCATTTTTGAGTGTGTATGTCTTTGTGTGTGTGTGTGTGTGCTTGCATGCAAGTGTGTGTAAGTGTGTGTGCAGTGGGTTGGATTAGCCAGATGGAGGAGCAGGAATCACCTGATAGGATTAAACCATCAACCATCTGCTGGCCATGCTGCTTGCACACGCACACTCACACTCTTGCTCATGCACACACACACACACACACACACACACACACACACCGACACACACACCCACATAGACTCCTATGTTACCGTGTTCTAGGTAAGACGGCGTTCCTTCTGCTGGGTCGAGCCTGCGGGCCCGGCGGCCATGTTTAGAGTTGTTGTGGACAAACATGTTGTCGGACACGGACAGGACGTGTCCCTCCACGCTCACCGTAGTCGAAACTACCACCTGGGACAGGAACGGGATGGGGGGTGACAAGACAGGAGCAAGATGGAAGGGGACAGTAAAGGGTGAAGAGACAGAAGCAGGGATAAGAGAAAAAAGTGGAGATGCAGGGAGGGAGAGAAGGGGAAAACAAGAGGGAAAAG
>OMLB01053846.1:0-11997 GCA_900302555.1 Myripristis jacobus
AGCCTAGCACACAACTGTGTCATGTGTGGATCACTGCGCTTTTATATTGTTTATATTATATTTCCAACAATCTGTCATTTCTTTAAAAAAATTCCAAGACATGTATTTCAAAATCCACATTATACACTTAGTAAAACTTTGACAGAGCTAGGCTAATGACTCCCATAGACTTCAAGTCTTTACGCTAAGCTAACACAAAATGCAACCCACAGAAAATGAACCACTGGACGTACAGAGGTGAAAATGGAATCCAACATCTTGTCTCAGTCTGGGGAAGTCAGAAAAAGGCTATTTTGCCAAAAAAAAAAAAAAAAATAGAGCATTCCTTTAAGCCTTCAATAACAATAAGTAGCACTTGTAGATTTTTTTTTAATAAAAGGGCAATATTTGCCCCATATCAGCAAACTTATAGAGAGATATAACCATAAGTGCATTTGAATTCATGCGGATGTTTGCATCTGTGCTTTCTGTTACATATGCATTTGTGTGTGTGACTGTGTGTGTGTGTGTGTGTGTGTGTGTGTGTTCGCAGATGCTGTGGGTGGTTTGTGCACTCTCTGCCCTTCTGGTTCATTTCCAAAGTACCACGCTTCCTCTCCAGCTCGCCACTGCCTACAGCCTCGGCCGATAGCGCGAAAGAAAAGGTTACTGGTTACAACGCTCCACGAATGACGAGGGATCAGCCTAGACAGAGAATACCTGGAGGTGAGAAATTAATTGAGCCTGTAGATTTCCACGCGGCGGCGCGAGCCACAAGTCACGGCTGCAGAGCGATCCCTCAGCCGACCGGACACGCTCTCACGACGGGGCGGCGGATCTGCTTCCTCAAACACCCGAAGAACATTTTCGCACTGGTTTGCGGAACGCGGCGGCTGCGGAGACATTAGGTCTTGCGAGTCAGTCTTTGTGTATGTGCCTGTCTGCTTCAGCGAGGCCCGTTTCTCCTCCGTGGAGCTGATGACTCCACCTTCACATCCACACGGCAAAAGCGATGTCAAAAAACCAGGAAATCACAAGTAGCACTTAAATTATCCTGTTTCATTTTTGAACTGAGGGAAATAAAAATCTTCGCCGCACGCCTGTGTGTGTATGTGTGTGTGTGTGTTATGTGTGCTCATGTGGGGTAAGGTTTCCATAGAGACTAGGCCGGCTAATCCGACGAGCTGTGGAAGACGGAGAGAGCGGGTCTGAAGTGCTCAGAATTACGGCGGCTTCTAAAAGCTCTCTGCCTCTCAGCGCCTTAGTCTTCATTACCACCACATCCCCTTTTGATTGGCTGCGTTTATCCTGAGTACCCCAGGTTTGGGAAGGAACCGTAACCCCATACACACACACACACACACACACACACACATACACACACCACCACCACCGCCACCGCCATCCCTCAAGTTGTCATAGCAACCCCTGAAGACAAGAATTTGGACTCATAGACTAGATTCTGTATCTCGTTGTGTGCCTGATAGTTTCCAGACAATGCATTGTTCCTTTAGCGGGGCTGTGTGACGCGCCGTTAAGCGACGGAATAAAGTGACATACAAAAGCGGGTTTACAGTATGCGGTTGGTGGGTGTCGAAAAATGATCGGAAATGAATTTTGCATGCATTCGGATGCGCTAAGTGGCAAGATAATTTGGCTCTGTGTTTGGATTGGATTGCTGTTAGTTTGTGCAACACTTTGGCAAGCATTCAGTCATCCCGCGTTTGAAATAGAAAATTAGCTGGGGGTCTTAAGCCCCTTCTCTCGTGCCATGCAGTGCCCGGTGTGCTCAAATTGCTTATCTGGAGTCTACCCAGACACTCCAGTGCGGCTGGGGGATTGAATAAATGCTGGCAAGACCCTGGACTTCATCCCATGATGCTTCGCTCCCCCGGTGGAGCCTGGTTTTGACACTCCCCAACCGGTGGCAGAGTAACTCCTGCCAGATGGTCAAAGAGCAACCCAGGGATGTGTGCTGTTTGGCCAGTCCCGGTGCTTTAAAGCTAGGGATAACCACTGTTTAGCCAGCCGCTTGGTGGGGGGGAAAAAAACCCTGGGATATCAGCTATTTGAACAGTGCTACATTATCCCAAGTGCTGCGGCATTCTCAGTCTCACAGATGTTACTACATATTTACTTTACGCATAAATTAGCACACACACACACGCCGATGCAAGTGCATGTGCAAACATACACGCACACACCCACAGGCACCCACACAAACATGCAGCCTTGTGTTATGATTCTTGTTCCCATTGACTGTTCTCTGTCCCGAACTCGCTGCACCAGGAAAGGATGCTATGTAAAAACACACCCGTCCCATCAACCTGCATCACAAAGGGAGCGAAATTCCTGTGTTGGGTATGGACACTTTTCCACCTACGGGATGTGGTGAATTGGGAATGAGCTGGCATCACATCACCATAGCCGAGTTTTGAGTATTTAGTGTGTTCCCTCTGTACAAATATGAGAATGTGGTATACTCAAAAATGTCAACATACATACTCGTTCGCTGAGTATTTTGCCTGTGCAAGTTACAGTTTTAAAGGTAGGAGCTACCCACGGCTCAAAACTCGGAAATAAGCAGATCTCGTCAGCTCTTGTCGACAGGAGCGTCTTTGAAAACATCCATGAAAACCCCAAAATACATCCAAAAAAAACCCCCAAAAAGTTAAGATGCATGATTTTTGCATTTGTTCACGTACTACTTTAAATTTGAAGTTGGTATGGCAAACTGGTATTTAGTATGCCATGTGCTTGCAGGACCAAGGCCATGATTCCTGGGTGTTAAAGTTGCGATTAAACGAACTCCTGGAAAATCGTCCCATCAGATTAAACTGTCTCTCCCTCCAAAACGAATGGTTTAACACCACTGAGTAATCGCTCCCTTTGGTAGGTCACACCCCAACATCTTTAAATCTAACCCTTAATGACCCCATGAAATAGACTCTTATTTTGTAGAGACATAGAGCAGGTAAGTGTAAACCAACAGGATCTCAGTTTGGGAGAGAAACACAATTTTATTTGAAGGGATTATTACATGGATGAGGGTGGATATTTAAAGATTTGAGAGGGTTTTATTGGTTAAAATTTTAATGTACACCCACTAGTGCAAGATGAATGTTTTACAGGAAATGTAGAGCTCATGTGAGGTCGTTAAACCTGACCCGTAACCTTTAACCTTAACTTAAGCTACCACAACCCTAAACCTGCACCCTCATCCACAAAATGGCCCAATTTCACTGTGGGAACCAGCCAAAAAGTCCTCAGTTCCCCGAAAAAAAAAAAAAATATATCCACACTTCAAAGTACACATACACACATACACTGGTCCGCCTTGCCAAGAGGAAATGCATTGGTCACCATTATTTCATTCCCAAAAGGCTACGCTTTCATCTTGACTCTGCATCCTCTCTTTATTTCTCTCTCTTTCTTTCTAATACACACATGCAAAATCACATGCTGGAAGCTTTTCATCCTGTTCTTTCACACTTTCTTTCTTTCTCATTTCAGACCCACGCTGACCCACATACTTTTTTATTTCCCTCCAAAATCCTCGTCCTCCCCTTTTTGTTAGCTTCGCGTTTCACCCTTTACCTTCCTCCTTTTTTCCCTCTCCTATCTTCATCTGTCGCTGCATCCTGGGGTTTGACTGATGTGGGTTTTAGAGAGTATTTTTTTGATTAAAAATGCTGGCATTTTGCACCAAAATTCATTATCTATATTTGGCCGCGTTCATGCCAAGAAATACATTTTTTTTTTTTAAAGGGTGGTGTTTTAACCTTATGTTTTTGTCAGGCCAGTATTGAATGGCTCAGTGGTGTTGGTGTTACTCATGGTCCATGGCTTTCTCGCATCTACACCAACAAACAAAAATGTCACAGTCTCATTTTACTCTGAAAGGAATCTACGCACATTGCTTTTTTTTTTAATGAATATGTGAGAATGAATGTGTCATTCTTACATATTCATAAAAAAAGCAATCCCAACACTGCATACAGACACAGAGGGACAGACAAATAGCATTCATACACTTACAATCTCTTGTGTCAGCTCTTGCATTCAATCAGTATGTATTTGTAAAAGCTAATATTGTTATATATGGTTTGGGTTTTTTTTTGATAGAATATGCCAATAGCTCATTTTGTGTGCTAATATTCAATACCTCTTTATAACTGACCTTTTGGACAGATTCCATTCTTGTCAGGCTGCGCAAAAGGTTTTGAAACATTTAGACCATGAGCACTAAAACATCAGCAGCAATAATAATAATAAAATGTCACATTAGAATCAATTCCGGCTCCTACAGACAGTCAGTCTAATATTAAGCAGTGCGACAGTGAATATGGAATCAAACCGCATCATATCCATCCTATCAGAGATGGACGACTCTGACTGGCTGAGATCTAATTTAATAAAAGGTCAGTATCGCTCAAACATATCCGCATACCCTTAATCATATATACATGTAATGTGGATCGGAGACTCCAATTAGGCTAAGGTCACACTGGTAAGCTGGTAATCTATTCCTATCAACTGCACCATCATAAATTATGTAGAATAGCCATGAAATGATATTTATTACTAAGGCAATGGCTGAAGTGGCTATTAGCCATGCTGGTTAGCAAATGAAACCTCCCTGTAGTCTTTTAATTCTCAGAGGAGATGATTCATGGGTACTGAATATGAGGCCAGAGGAGGAGTGGGTTGCTGGGGTAAAGACCTCGGTGAAATTTTATGTGCGTGTGCGTGTGTGAGAGAGAGAGATAGAGTGTGTGCGCGCACATGTGCACATGCTTTTGTGCACATTTTGTGTGCTTGCCAGCGCTAATGTGTGTATTTAATTGGTGGCTGTGGCACTCTCTTTCCCGAGCAGTGTGTAGTTAATGGCTCCTGCGCTTGCTGCCGCACTCGCACACAATACCAGCTATAAATCTGTAATGGAGGGAAAGACAATAGCACGTGAGGTGATTTCTCTCCAACCACACCCACCGGGCTCTAATTGCATTGCAAGGCATGTAAAGGAAAATCAGCGACTGTGTGAGGAGACTGTCAAACCCCGGGAACAATCTGGCTCTGACAACTTTAATTGGTAGTTGTCGTGTATATCCCTGTCTTCATTAGCAGCCCAAGACTACCTGCTTCTCCTCCCACACACATGCACACACACACACACACACGCGCGCGCACGCTCTCTCGCTCTCTTTCGCTTTCTCATTCAGACACACACACACACACAGCCACTGGTGAAAAGGTCATTAGATGTGCTTGGTTTAATAGCAGATTGTCGTCCAGGACCACCGGTGTTCCAGGGACACTTACATGGAAAAGCAGCTAGAGGTATTTTCATTCACTTAATTCCAATTTTGCGTATTCCTGCTCTTATGCAGTGTAAGATAACTGTGGTTTTGGAATGTGCAATTACAATAGAACAACTGACAGGGTTTTTTTTTTTTTTTCCCCCGCTGCCTCCAACCTCTGAGTCATTTTAAAGCAAGAACTATGAGAATATTGCTTAAGAGTCTGAGGGAAGAGAGCATTGCTTAAGAGTTACATTCTCTAAATTGATTTTTTTCACTAATGATTTTCCATCTGCCTGAGATTCGATGCATTCTCTCGCTCCGAGCCAACCATCTCAAACCTTGAATCAGGACAAGTTGTGCTTCCTAATGCCACAGTTGTCATTCATGCTCGCAGCGTGCCAGCATGACAGCCAGGCGACCAATCGAACCAATTCAAAAGCACACTCTTGAATTAAACAAAGGGCTGTATTTCTACCAGGGGAGTGAATTTACCCCGAGTCTTTCAAAGCAGCGACATAGGTCTAAGAAACACAGTCTCACACATGAGGGTGTGTCTATTCATGACTGTGTGAGTGTGAACCCTGAGAGCCCTGCCGGTGCTGAAGGCAGCCGCTCTAGGTGGCCAGAGAGAAGCCATGCATTATTGAGGAAGGGCTTAGGGGGGTAAGAGTGGATTAGTCTGATATTAACCTCCAGAGGAAGAGAGAAAGGGAGAGGGATGACATGATGAGGATCACCCCTGGCCATTTAAACTGCTTTAATTAAATCCTGGATGGAGAGGCCACCACTCAGGCAGACGGAGTGAGAAAGGGGAGAGGAAGACGCAGAAGAAGAAAGGGATGAAAATGAGGAAAGGTGGTGCTATCGTGAAAGAGACTGATTGGGAAAATGGAGAGTAGGAAATTGGCAGGGAAAGAAAGAGGATGAGAAGAGAGGAAGTGTGCATGTCTCTGTGTGTGTGTGTGTGTGTGTGTGTGTGTGTGTGTGTGTGTGTGTGTGTGTGTGCGCTCGCTTGCAAACCTTCCCACTGTGATGAGGCAGACTAATGAGTTAGCCTTTTGCCATGCCGGTCACATGTGTGTGTGGCTGACAGGGACTGGGGCGAGCTGATAAATCAGCAGCAGAAATGAGATTTATAAAAACCTGATCTCCATCTCAACCTCCTGCCTTGGCTCCCCGGCCGCCCTGTCACCTTGCTATCTTCATCCGCAGAACTCGCGGCGAAAAGAGACGCTTCTCCAGAAATGTGTGAGGGTATGTAGTTTGAGTTTCAGTTTAAGGATGAAATATTACACGTGTTTATGCGACATATGCAGCTCTGTGTAGTGTATGCCCTCACTTATCAATAACAACTGGCGGCAGTGGTCCAAATTCTATAATATTTAATAATAGGTCAATAATAAAGTGCTTTTTGTACTGCACTTCATTCTTCTAATTCAGCCAATCTGCCCAATAAATAGATAAATAAAGCAGAACAGGCTTTTTCCCATTCAAATACCAGGGTGGTTGGAGGTGCAGTGATTTATTGATTTATAGATTTTGTATTTTTTGATGTGTACCGTTGCCACGCCAGGCTGTAGCCCCCCTACGACCCGACCTCAGGCAAGTCATCGACCCTCCAAGGCGAGAGGTTCAAGTTCAAGTTCAAGTTTACGGAAAGCCCGGTATCACTTTTGATTTGTCTCAAAGGGCTTTCCATGCCCACCGGTTTTACCCCCAGATTGGCCAATGTCATCCCCTGACTCAGTGCTCATCCAAAGCACTGGAGAGGCATCTTGTGTTTCAGTCGGCGTCCATTAACTGTTTAAAGACACCATTAATGATGTTAAGTAAAACGTGTGTTTGATGATGCTTACCAGCTTGGTCCTGGAGAAGCCTCGCTCTTTGATAATGCTCCCATCAGATTGCAGCTGAGTGTATAGAGCCGTCTAAGCGCTTGTGTAACACGCCAGGGCGCGCCGGTTCAAATGTTCACAATTCTTGTAATAATTTCTGCTTTAAGGCTACAATACAGCACAACATATCGATGTGACACACTCTACAGCCCCGCTGACTCGTCACCGTGGCAAGGAACTATTATCGTCATGTTTTTTTTCTGCACCCACCAGCCAAATGGCCATGGAGAACAGTGCAATAACCGCTCTGCTCCTTTCAAGTTTCCGTGATCCTGGCATGCAAGAGTTGAGAAATGCTCTCCCTCTCTCTGCGCCGGTGTAGTTGGAGGGGCAGGCAGCCATTAGCAGGGCAGAGACAGTGATATTCTCCACACACGCCCGGCCTCCATGTACTGCACTGTAATCTGCTGAAGTTATTGATTTTCCTCACCTGAGTTTCCAACAGCATTTACTCTGCGTGCAGGCCAGGGATGGAGACGAGGAATGAATTCGCAAAAGACGGGTCCGCGTGGGCCCCCACAGCTCAAAGCTTCCCGGTTTCTTTGACTTGGAATAATGGATGATGACGGATGCATTTGGTAAGGTCAAATGGGTAGAGAATGTAAAGGTTGAGGAGGGGAAGAAGAATGAATGCAAGACGTGCTGACTGAGTGAGGGAAGGCGTGAGCAGAGCAAATGGAATAGGTGAGGAGTTGAGGAGCACTAAATGCAAAATACTGCTTGGGAGTTTGTGCTATTAAAAAACTTTATCCAGTGATCATCATGCATTATCTTTAAGATTTTCAAATACATTTATGTCTATTTTACCATTCTGTATCCCCAGCTGATATAACAAAATAGTGAGTCAGTCTAGTTTGGTGGTTTCAGGCAGCTGTTTACCACAAAATGAACAAGTGAACAAGAAGTGCTGCATTTCTGGCTTGTTTGGACTAAACCAAAGAAAAGCCGGGGTGGTTAGCACGGCCAGAGACAGCCACTATCGCGGAACAACCAAAGACATGAAACTTGTCCAACAGAAAACCCAAGGAAAAGACACAGAGCTGGAGACGCCGTTTGACTGGCACGCGGTCTGCGGGACGTGCCGCGCAGAAACACCGCAGCGACGAGCGCTTAGCAACAAAGACGGAGACGAAATGACAAACGCAACGAAAACAAAGAACTCGAGGATCACCACTTTAAAATGTGGAGGAGCCAATCTGTACAAGTGTTGTTATTTTGTAAGCCATGGACTCCTCTTGGCACCTGCTGTCATTTAAAAAGCGCCACAATTTGCTTTAATTTTGTGCATTTGATAATTTCGCACAAGTAGGTGCCACGCTGTTGTTGGGGGGGGTGGGGAGGTGTCTCGTTTTGAAACTCTTCATTTAGATAAAGAAAGGAACGGACACTTGGAGCTGGCTTTTTTTTTTCAGCGTCACTGATTATATATTGTGTTAGTGCATAATCACGAGTCCCTGTCGTTTTTCCTTGCTTTCCCTTTCCTCTTTCCGTGACGCTGTCGGCTTGCAAGGCCTATTCAGTTTGTGCATTCAGCTGGGTTTCGGATGTTTTTTGAATTTCATAGAGAAGTAAATTGAGACACCAGTTGATATCTGATCCTTTCACCCTTTCTTTATAATAACCATGTTGGACTTACAGATATTACATATTTACCCTCATTCTGAATTTGATTTCACTGCCTCTGCTTTCTCCCATGAGAGACTAATTTACCTCTCATGGGTTATTCATAGTGTAATCATTAGTTTGACTGACAATTTTAAATACAGTTACTTTCAGAAGCTAAAGACGACTGTGGTAATACACGGCATCAAATAAACTGCAATGAGGCACAAAGCGAAAAGAAAAATGCAGATGTAAAGGGAAACAGATTAAGGAGCTAATAAATCCAGAATAATAATGATATTCTGGATTTACGACTGATTGAGACAAAAAATAATACATCAAAAGAAATAGTAAAAAAAACAAAAAAAAACAACAACAACAGCAAAATAGAATCCTTTGTTGAATACAGAATAGCACAAATAAGGCCATTTAAAAGCAATATGGCAGTAAACAGGATGCATTATTAAAAATGTGCCGCACTTTCTAGATTATCTTAAAGTTGGCTACAGTTGGCTTTAATGGTTGGCTACATTTCTCATCCCGCTCCTCGACTTTGCTTCGTTTAATCAGGTTTCCCAATATGAAAGTCCTATCTTCTGTATAAAATAGTATTCTCTACCCTAGTCATCAAGCACAATGACAGGCTATCTTAGGCTGCTATTTTGCCAAGCTGCCTGTGCCACACATTTACAGGGAGAGCTGATAGCACTTTCCATTTGCTAATGATTAGTTTGTGCCCCAGCATGAGGGCTGTTTGTACCCACTCTACACTGGAGAATCATATTTTATCAAGGAGAGAAGGGTCACAAGAACAGGGGGGAGAGAGGCTCTGAGTGTCCTCTTATCTATTCAACAGTTTTGTATATTTCTATCCAAGAGCCCCATATTTTGGGACAGCTCTCGTTGCGGTAACATTGTGCCCTCCTCTCCAACACTCTTTGTCAGTCATGACTTTGTTGTGTTTGGATGGGGTGCAGTGGCCCATAGCTAAAAAAATAAATAAAAAAATAAATAACTGCACAAGTTTCCCTTTCACATCCTTGGTGCTTCAAAGCAGGAAACTCCACACAGCTGTCCATTCTGGAGCAGCCGAGCTGGAGGCACCATTTCTGCTTACAATGACCATCTTTGAACTGGACGGTCACCAATTTGACGCCCAAAGTGTGCCGCAACATGTCCTTGAGATGTGGAACTCACACCGACAATAAGCCAACAGTGGAAATGATGGATGTCAATTTAGAAACGCATCATTTCCCCCGGAGGTTCATCAAAGTTGACCCAGCAGCGTCCCAGATCTTGAGCGTGAAGCTTTGCCAGTCATTTCCCTCAAGTTTCATTCAAAACAGCAGAAGCTGAGAGATCGTTTAAGATTCACAATCAGCGGGACAGCACGAGTCCAATCCAGAGTCCCTTCCTTGATCATCAGCTGAAGGGGACAAGTCACCACAGGTCAATCAATTAATTTCACTTATTACTGATGGCTGTCGGTGGCCAATCAGATTTCTGTGGTTCCTTTTTTTTTTTCGCAATACATGTGATTACGCTTCCCAGTTTTCAACAACTTGCATTTGAAAAACGACACAAAATAATGGCTCAAAAATTATTGCATTAATCGTTAGGGGTTGATAGTGACTTTTTTTTTTATCTATTTGAGGTGAAGAAGCTGTGGAAGAACTGAACTTGTTAAGTAAAGATGTCCCTGTGGGGCGGGCTGAGCAAAAGAATATTCCTACAGCGATCAATAAACTATCACATGATTACATTGTCTTCATTATTACTAAAAGTAACTTACCTCTAAAAGTGGTATATAACAGAAGGACCTTATTCCGGTGTTGAATGCAATTTAATTTCGTTGTATGTTTTGTACAATGACAATGAAGTAATCTAATCTAATCTAACAGAAGCACCTTATTCCTCCATTGAGTTATCACACAGTTCAGGTGCTTTCATTACTTACATCCCCCAGTGTATCTCACCAAACCCAAGTTTAGTTTTGTTTTCTTTACATAAGGCAGCAAAACAGAGTTGAAGATTGAGAATGGGGGCTTGTAAACCAATGCTTCTTTTGTCTTCGGCAAAAATAAGGGTAAAGAAAAACGATACAGCAAAAGATTTGGAATACAAAGCAGTCCTTGGTCTACCGGAGCCTCCCCAAAAATTGATGTGGGACAGACGTTTTTCGTGGGTGCTTAATTGGAATGCCAACAATAGGTGGTTAAATTACCTCCCATGGTTTATTCTAATCTGGCAAGACCATTATTATGCGGTAGTACCATTTTCCAGCTGCTGGTAAATGAACAATCCTTCAATGTGGCAGCGGTCCATAAGAGAGTGTGTGTGTGTGTGTTTCCGCATGTTCGTACTCCCTTTAACAGCATGACGTTGTCATCGCCACCTCTTCATCATGTATTTTGCTCGCAGTTTGTGTGTGTTTTGTGCATGTTCCCGCTTTCTGTCTGATGGATATTAAGCCACTTGGACCGGAGATTCGGATCCAATCAAATCTGCCTTAGCCGTGTTTACCCGGAATTATTGTGTAGAAGCGTTTGCCCATGCACAGAAAGACACAGACACGGAAGCACACCCACCCGCCCACACGAGGGCATTGAAAAAAAAAAAACACCAACGTACACAGATGTATTTGCTTGTTTTTATGAAAAATCATCATCACCACCACCACCACCGAAATCATAACTTCCACCCCCCCGGGCGCAACCGCATGCGTTTTTTTGGGTTCTTTCTCCAAAGTGCAACTACCACCCACTTATGGTTCAACTTGCTGTGAGAATAACAGGCTGTTCAAGCTTCCAATCTGACCACTAACCACAGCGCTAACACAACGGCTGGGCTTCAAACACAACCACAGGCCTTCCACAGCCAGCTATTACCCTGCCTGCCAGCCTCAACGGGTTTGGCAGCTGCACTCTGGTTGAGTACAGTCGGCCTGCGAGGCTGCGTGTGTGTGTGTGTGTGGGGGATCTACCTCCGTTCCTCCAGGAAAGACTCTCCGTGTATGACATATCTATTTACAGGGTTATGATTCAATCTCTACTTTCACAAATTCTATGATTCCTGTCTTTATTTTTCGCCCCGCGTGTTTCGTAATGCAGATAGCGTCGTGTGAAGTTGAATGGATGGATGCGTGCGGAGGTGATTCTTTACAGTGTTCGAGGCAGGTTTTCATCTTTGCTGCCTTTCTCGGGTTTAGCAGTGTTGTG